>ML108632.1:56343-67502 GCA_003697995.1 Taxidea taxus jeffersonii
CTGCTTCCTCCTCTCTCTCTGCCTGCCTCTCTGCCTACTTGTGATCTTTGTCTGTCAAATAAATAAATAAAATCTTAAAAAAAAAAAAAAGAAATAGAGCAGGGACGCCTGGGTGGCTCAGTTGGTTAAGCGGCTGCCTTTGGCTCAGGTCATGATCCCAGCGTCCTGGGATCGAGTCCCACATCTGGCTCCTTGCTCGGCAGGGAGCCTGCTTCTGCCCCTGCCTCCCACTCTGTCTGCCTGAGCTCTCTCTTTCTAATAAACAGATAAATAAAAATCTTAAAAAAAAAAAAAGGAAATAGAGCAGAAATAAGAGAATGTCTTCCGGGGGATAATAAAAAAACATAGAAGTAGAAGTAAAGCCCTAGTGAAAGAGCAGAGTTTAAAAGAAAGAAGGAGAAAGGGGAAGAGGATGACAGAGATGAATATATATTCTATTACTTAAATGTTAAATACTATTTCTTTTCTTTTCATTTTTAAAATATTTTTATTTATTTATTTGGGAGAGAGAGAGCATACAAACAGGGGGAACAGCAGGCAGAGGCAGAGGGAGAAGCAGGCTTCCCTACTGAGCAGGGAGCTGGATGCCAGGCTCGACCCCAGGACCCAAGCTGAAGGCAGATGCCCAACCAACTGAGCCATCCAGGCATCCCTGTTTCTTTAGGACAGACTGTGCATAAACCACATCTCCGTATGCCACAGAACTAATACAGTGCCTGGGAGGGTAATACTGGACTTAGATTCACATGGCCAGATCATTCTGTTACTAATCTGTGGGATGCTAGGCAATTACCAGAATGTCTTCAAGACTTTGGTTCCTATAGGGCTACCTCACAAAGTTGTTTCATTTAATAATAACAGCTTACAGGCAGTAATGTAATGTGCCAGGTGCTAATATAAGCAGTTCAAATATATGAACGCTCTTAATCCGCGTAACAGTGCCATAAGGAGGTATTTGTTTAGCTCAGACTGCTATAATGAAGATACCACAGACTGGATGAAACAGCGTAAGTTTATTTCTCATGGTCCTGGAAGTTGGAAATCCAAAATCAGGGTGCCAGCGTAGTGAGCGCCCTCCTCAGGCTTGCAGACTGACGATTTCTCCTCCCATCAAGTGGTGAAGGGGAGCAAGCTCTAGCAACTCTTAGAAGGGCAAGAATCCATCAAGAGGGCTTTAGAAGGGCAACAATCTATCATGACTTCATCTAATCCTGATTACCTTCCAAAGGCCCACTCCTTATACCGGCACATAGTGAGGCAAGGGGGTTTCAACAAATGAATCTGAGGACACAAGCATTTGGTCCATGGCGGTTTCGTCCCCATTTTCTACATGAGGAAGCTAAGGAACAAAGACTTCATGCCGCTTATTCAAAGTCCTACAAGCAGTAGCTGGCAAAACCAGTAATCTAACTTTATCTCCAGTCTGTGCATTAGAAATAAACAGATGCACTCTACTACAAGGTTCTTTCTCACCTTCTACTCCAACATTTCTTGAATATTCATGAAACCCCTATGTAGTCATGGAGCTATGATAGATAATAGGGATATAAGGAATGAACAGAACATATTTGGTTCTTGCCTTCCTGCAGTTTATAGTTATTAAGCAAATAACCAAACACTTCCAGGTTCCTAGCGTTTTCTGTTTTCTCCCATTTTTCTTGGACTCCCTTAGTCCTCCAGGCAACAACTGAGAGTTGATCATGATCCGTAGAGCCGGTAACAGGGTCTCCCTAGGTCTCTTCGACTGCTAGGGCAGGGGGAAATTGACCAGTGGGAAGGGACTGACCTTTTTCCTGGCAGTGACCTTGCTCATTTCCTTTCTCCGTGAGTCTCAGCTTAAAATGGAAGTATGTGTACCAAGTTTCTTTCTCGCCCTTCTGTGATAATTCGCCCTTTCCCCCACCACCCAAGGCCTTTCTGACATCCCTGACCAGGTGTTCCTGTGCTTGAGGTACATTCTTGCCTCCTTGATCTCCAGGGTACATTTTTCCTTCCTTCCTTGGAAGCTCCAGAATTCCACACTGCCCTCCCCTCTGGCCTGCCCTGGAGGAGATGGTGCCCTGCCCCGAGACCCAGGCTCCGTGCTCCCGAGAACAGAAGGGCGGCCATTGTCCTATCTGCTCACGCGGCAGGGTTTCTCTGTGGGTGCTGAGTTCTCAGAGCCTCAGTCCTGGTCCACCTATTCCCGGGGCCTTTGACCAGTGGGCAGGCAGGTCAAGCCCGCCACTCAGGAATGGCAGGGGTGCAAAGGGCGGCCAAGGAAGGCCCGGTGGGGCACAGAACAGCCACATGGGCAGTGGGCGTCACTGCCGGCGGCGCCCAGACGAAGGTCCTGGCCTGAGCTCGGCCATTGTGCTCGGCTGGTTCGGCCTCAAGGCCTGGTGGGTGTAGCGGTAGCGCTGAGAGCGCCCCCAAAGCGACAGCCCATCCCTTCAGATAATGTGTTTGATGTTGTGAAACAAATAGCGTAAAGACTTGATTTCTTTCCTCGGCAAGCGAAGGGGCCAAGGAACGAAAAAAGCGGGGGAGGTGGGTGAGAGCGCGAGCCGCCGCCGCGAGCCTGGTCACGTGGGCCTCAGGGACCGCATGGCGGCGGCCCGCGCGTCCCCGCGTCGGGGCTGGCGGAGTAGGCCGGGCGCGCGCGCCGACGGGGCGGGCGCATGCGCAGGGGGGCGCGCCGCCTCTGCCCCGCGGCGAGGGTGTCTATGGAGAGGCGGCGGCCGCGGCTGCTGAGGCAGAGGCTGAGGCAGTGGCGATGGCGCCCTTCCCTGAAGAAGTGGACGTCTTCACCGCCCCACACTGGCGGATGAAGCAGCTGGTGGGGCTCTACTGCGACAAGGTAACGGTGTGCAGAGCCTCTTGCTCCGGGCAGCGCGGGCCAAGAGGAGGAGCGGGCTGGTCCCCGGGCGGCCTGGCCTGCGCCGCGCCCGCAGCCCCCGGGGCCGCGGCGCACGGATTGCCGCCTGCGCAGCTGTCAGCGCCGCGCTCGCTTCCCGCACCTTCTCGGGGGAGCCCGCGCCCCGACCCGGCCGGCGGCCTCGGACGTGCCCTCGGGGGCCGCGGCGCGACTCCTTCCCGGCTGCGTGCCCCTGGTGGAGGGCTGGGTTCCCTGCGGCCGCGCTGGGCCTCCGGCCCCTGCCCCCGCCCACTCGGGGAGAGGGGCTCCTTGGCGCCCCACCGGCCTTCGGGGACCCGGGGCCGACCACCTGCGCACCGCTTCCTATCCTCTTGGGCAGACCGTTTCTGCAGCTGTCCCCCGCCTTCCCCAGCAGCACCGCCCCTCATCCTGCTCCCGGCCCGTTTGGGGGCTCTCGAGTCTCTTTGCAAACACCCATCCATCCTGGGAACCTTTAGCTTATTTCCTGCCTCAGTGGGCAGCTTCTCTCAACCCTCATTTTATGCCCCAGCTTTTCACTGGCTCGATTTGGAAGAAAACCCAGGTTTCTCGGTCTAGGGACTGCAGAAGCTTCACTTTTCGTTTATGGTTATCTTTTTCCTCGCAACTTTTATTGTCCTGGATCATTAACTCGGTGTAGATTTTGTTATAAGACCGCCGTTCTCTTTTCGCCGTTCTCCTTTTTCGTGGGCTCGAATACAAGGGACCTCGGAAAAAGTTAGGTTTAACTGTGAGAACCTTTTTGGAGTGTTAATTGGTGCAGCATTAACTGAAAAAGGACTTTTATGGAGATGGTGCCTGCACCTTTTTAATGATTTTAAAATAGTAATAAGCGTCCACATTTTTATCAGTTTTACGTTGGGGGAAGTCCACATATATCCTGAAAACTCCAGGCGGTCCTGTCTCGTGTAGAAATGAACCAAATAAAAAGCATTTAAATAACTATTGTTTAAGTATAGAAGTCAGCTCTGACGAATCTTCAGAAATTACACAGCATTAGCGGAACCACTGTTGAGAGAAAAGAGGGGTTCTTACAGCTCAGGGTAGTTGGAGGATGCCCAGTGTTCGGTGCTAGGCCACATTCAAAACCAACACTTTAAAATGCACTCACAACCATCTTTTCCTCCCTCCATTTTGAAAATTAAAAAATACCTGATTCAGAAATACAGGTTTAAACAGGACAGTCCAGGACAGTGCTTCTCAACCTTGGTTGCTAATTAGAATCATCCTAAAGGCTGTTAAAAAATCCCAAATGCGGGATGCCTGGGTGGCTCAGTTGGTTAAGCGGCTGCCTTAGGCTCAGGTCATGATCCCAGCGTCCTAGCATCGAGTCCCACATCGGGCTCCTTGCTCAGCAGGGAGCCTGCTTCTCCCTCTGCCTCGGCCTGCCTCTGCCTGCCTCGGCCTGCCTGTGCTCGCTCTCTCTGTAACTAATAAATAAATTAAAAAAAAAATCTAAAAAAAAAAAAAAATCCCAAATGCCAGGATGTGTGGGTGGCTCAGTGGGTTAAAGCCTCTGCCCTCAGCTCAGGTCATGATCTCAGGGTCCTGGGATGGAGCCCCGCATCTGACTCTCTGCTCAGCCAGGAGCCTGCTTCCTCCTCTCTCTCTGCCTGCCTCTCTGCCTACTTGTGATCTCTGTCTGTCAAATAAATAAATAAAATATTAAAAAAAAATCCCAATGCCCAGACCACTGAAAATCAGCCTCTCTCAGGGTAGGGCCCAGGCATCAACTGTAATTTAAAGCTCCTGAGGTGAGTCCAGTGTGCAGCCAAGGGTGAGAACCATTTATCCTGGAGAAGCATAAGGAATGGGCAAGCCATAGCTTAAGCTCTGTAGCCCTAAATTTTTTTGAGATAGATTGCTATAGTGTTTTTACTTCCTCTGGCTTTTGAACTTAGTTATTCTGACAGTATTCATTAATTGCAGGAAATTAAAAATGGGAGGTTTATTACTTTTTCAAAATTGAAAAGGGAAAATTAGTGAGGACTAATGGAATAGGAGGTTGCCTCTGCAGTTTAGCCTGGAGAGCACCTGAAATTGTTACGGAAATTTTTGTGCATATGTACACTTTGCTAGGGAGTCTGTGGCTTTCATCAAATGATATGTGACTCTTCCATAGTAGTTAGGAGTCACCATTTTACTTAGTTACGTGATAGATTAACCAGCCTCATACAGTGCCATTTAAAAAAAAATACCTCAGTCAAATAAGATTCTTTTCAGTAAATGTTTCCTCTTGAAGTATTTAAGAAAGCAGTTTCAATTTGACATAGCATAAGTCAAGATAATCATTAATTCTTAATTACATATAGTTAATGAGCTTGCTGTATATCTTCATCAAGGAAATTAAAAGTCCTGATTTTCCAAACTGTGGATCAGAGACCAAGGTGATTTAGGGGAAAAAAAAGTATAGGAATTCTATATCCAGATTTCTTCTTGATACTGATAGCTAGTGGAAATCTCTCCTAGGATGTCCTTTGGAAGCTACAGTGGAGAAATAAGTGTTTAATGCTGGCCGAATAATCTTAAAGGACTATTTTTGTATTCATTTGTCATCTGAAGTTTTGCCTTCACCATCATTTGGTTTGTAAAGACTATGGATATTCAACCCAAATAGCCTACAGTAGAACTTTATAAAATGAGAACTAGTTTTTGTACTCAAACCTAAAAGATACAAGGTATGTTATTTCACTGTATTCTAAATGTTAATTCTGAATGTCAAGTAATTGTAAAGTGGTCAGTTTTATTTCCAGTATCAGACTTTTCAAGTACAACGTGTTTTAGAAGCATCCATGTATTTACTAGCATCAGCTCAATCATTTGTATGCTCAGACTAGTTTACTTAGAATAATTTATTCTTGTAGGACATTTTAAATATTGCTGTGTAATACCTAATTTAATCCTTGGCTCTTGGATTTCCTCGTATATTTATATAATGTTTTATGGAAAGATTTTCCCCTGTTATCCAGACAGTCCTTTGCGGTAGGTAAAGGAGTGGGTGTTTTTGTTATATAGCTGGGAAATCGTAGGCTTAGGTTAGCTAGACCCAGTTTACAAAAGCAGTTAGTTACAGATTCAGACGGAAACCCAAGTCAGGATCTTGATTTCTAGTTTAATTTTCTTTGTATGAAACCAGAGTAGTTTCTGAAAAAATTTTTTGGTTAAAAGTCAGTTACGAAATCATTTTCTAATTCACTGACCTTCCAAATTGGGATGATTTTAGTGAACATTTCATTGGTTGACGTCTTTTTTCCAGTTTACTCCGATTCTTCAGTGTTTCCTCTAGTCCTCAAAATTAATTCTGCCGGTAAGTGTGGAGTCTCTACTGTCTGTCGGCCCTGTGTTGTGTCAGCCAGCATTGGCGGTGTGACGTGGGGAATTTACAGTCTTATAATTGTTCTAAGGTGGAAATCCAAATGCAATATAGTAGGAGCAGAGGGAAGTGTACAGTTAGCTGTATATTAAAATGTCAGGAGTGGTCTTAAGATTTCCTTCAGCTGAGTTCTGAGAATAAAAAGTAGGTGGTGGTTTTAAGGATGTGTATAATACAGAGATTCCTAGACTTACCTATTAGCCAGTTATAAAATTTTTGAAGTGGTGGAGGCTGTTAAAGAGTGCCCAAGTTTTTCAGGTAAGGATATTAAAAGCGTCATTTGGTTATCATTTTATAAATAAAGGACATTTTTATGACAGAAGTCCTAGGAAGGAAATAAGCTCATAATAATTGGAATAGATTATTTTTTAAAATTGAGTGGGTATAGCTTTATGAAGAATTTAGTTTTCCTTTTTTTCTCTTTCTACATACCTATAAAAACTCTTGTTGACTGGAATTGGGAAGACCGGTTTAGAGACAATATTGAATGGAGTACTAGGAGAGGAAGGAGAAGGGAATTTAATGAGTTCTTACTACATGCTTACGTTATTTCTTTGAATCCTCACAAGAGCCCCATGAGACAAGTATTACCCATCATTTAAAGACGAGGAAACAGACTGAGGAAACAGACTTAGTTGTTACGTAACTTCCCAATTCAACTAGTGATTAGGAGAGCCTGAATTTTAATTATAGGATATTTCCCCTCTTCTGAAGCCCTTGTTTTTTAGTATTACCTTACTAGTTCTGTTACTTACTTTTTGTTACATGATTTTATTCAAAACATTTCACCTGTAGGCCATAGTTTTTTTCTATCTGTATAGACCAGATAGTTTTGACCAGATAGTTAATTTAGGTTTATTTATTGGATATGTTTCCCTTGATTGAATCAAAGCATTGTTTGGCTCAGTAGCTAAAAAGTAAAATTTATTTGGGATAATAGTGTTTGGGTTTTTGTTGTACTATTTTTCATATCTTTTTTTTTTTTTTTTTGTTAAGATTTTATTTATTTATTTGACAGACAGAGATCAGAAGTAGTTCCAGAGAGGCAGGCAGGGAGAGAGAGGAGGAAGCAGGCTCTCTGTGGAGTAGAGAGCCCGACGTGGGGCTCGATCACAGGACCCTGGGATCATGACCCGAGCCAAAGGCAGAGGCTTTAACCCACTGAGCCACCTAGGCGCCCCTTCATATCTATTTTTAAACTTAATATAGTCTTCAAGTCACACAATTTTTTGAGTCACTTTGAAGCCAGGTTGTTAAGATTTTAGGTTGTAGAGTGAGAAAGTTAGTTATAAAAAATCTTTTTAAAATACAGGAGGTATCATGTCACTGGTTGTTACTATTTGTTATGTGTGTCTTGTTCTATATAGGTTCATTTTTGAGTTTGTCAAGCATCAGAGTATGTAAGTTTATAGGTCATTTAGGAACTTGTATATTCTCCTGTAGGGCAGTGTTTTTCATAGTGTGTCCTTTAATCCATTAGTGGGTCATGAAATCAATTTTGTGGGTCAGAAACAGCATTTAGAAAATGAAATGGAAGAGTAAATATTAGAGTACATCACAGGGTAGAGAGGGAAATAGCGTTTCCTGAAATTTGTTTGAAGTATCTGTGATGTGTGTGTGTCTAGGTTGCACTGTATTTCAGACTAAAAGTCATAGTTAAACGTGTTTGAAAAACACTTCTTTAGAGTAGCATTTCTCAACCACAGCACAGTTGACATTTTGGGCTAGATGATTTTTTCTGTGGCCGCTGTCCTGTGCAATGTAGGATGTTTAGTTTAGCTGGATCCCTGGATTTTACCCACTAGATGTCAGTAGCACTTCTGCAGTGGTACCAACCAAAAATGTCCTTGCCCATTAGTTCCTAGGGGGTGGGGGGGTGCAGAATGTCCCTTGGTGAGAACTATTGCTTGAAAGCAAGTATTCTTTCTGACAGTTTATTCTGTTGGATGTGGAAGAATAGCTTTATGATTGGGACTAATATCGTATCTTGTGGAAAGAACGTAAGTTTTAGAGCCCTAGAGATTTGATCTTTGTTTTGTTGTCTACTGGTTGTATGGTTTTGGGCAAGTTAATTTTTTTCAGCCTCATCTCTTCATCTGTGAAATGGGAATTTTAATACCTACGTAGTCTAAAAATACTTAGCATAGTACATAGTGCATCATAGACTTCAGTATGTCACAGATATTAATATCTAGGTTTATTTTTGTCTTACTCAAGTTTGTATGTTTGAATAACTTTTGTAGAGGCAAACAAAATTTTAAAAATTCATATAAACAGATTTTTAAAATGTTAAATTGTATGTTCTTTGGTTATCTTTTGACTGCTAAATTTATTTTAGGTGCCAGGTTGAAACAGTTGCTCATTTAAAGTAAAAATAGAGTGATTTGTGTGGTATAAGGACTTTTTTATTTTTAAAATTTTATTTATTTGAGAGAGAGCATGAGCAGTGGGGAGGGGCAGAGGGCGAGGGAGCAGCAAACTCCTACTTAGCAGGGAGCATAATGCTGAACTCCATCATAGGACCCTGGGATCATGACCAAAGCTGAAGGCAGATGCTTAACCCACTAAGCCACCCAGGTGTCCCAGTATAAGGATTTTTTTTTTTTTAAAGATTTTTATTTATTTATTTGACAGGGAGAAAGAGAGAGAGAGAGAGAGCTTGCGCAAGTAGGGGGAGCCGCAGAGGGAGAAGCAGGCTTCCTGCTGAGCAGGGAGCTCAATGTGGGGCTCCATCCCAGGACCCTGAGATCATGATGTGAGCCAAAGGCAGGTGCTTAACCCACTGAGCCACCCAGGACTTCAGATGATAGTTTCATATGGGCTAACTATATAAATAACAGGAAAACCCAAGTAGGACTTAATATAGGTTATATTTTGTATTCTTTAGATATATTATTAAATTATTACAAGAACCCTATGAGATATTTAATATTATTAGCCATATTTTACACATGGAAGAAACTGAGGTACAGAGCAATTTAGTGACTTGCTGACAGAGATGGATTTGTACCTAAGTAATCTGGCTCCAGAGTCAGCACTTTTAGCCACTAAGCTGGATTGACTATGAATTATGTAGAGTCCTCTTATACATCTTACTGGGTTCTCAATCTAGAGTATGAGCCTGGTCTTTATCTTAGCTTGTTATTAAATCTGAAGATTTTGTAACAGTCCTTTGAGAATGTATGCAGAATTTCCTGCATGTCTTTTTTTTTTAATTTATTTTTTTTTTTCTTTTAAGATTTTATTTATCTGTCAGAGAGAGAGAGAGTGAGCACAGGCAGACAGAGTGGCAGGCAGAGGCAGAGGGAGAAGCAGGCTCCCCACCAAGCAAAGAGCTCGATGCGGGACCCGATCCCAGGACGCCGGGAACATGACCCGAGCTGAAGGCAGCCGCTCAACCAACTGAGCCACCCAGGCGTCCCCCTGCACGTCTTTTAAAATGTTAAGTCATATGAGGGTTTTAGTTTATTTTTTTGCCATGCTTTGGTTTTTGTTTTTTAAAAATCATATAGCTAATATCATGTTTTCTTTAGATTAATTTCTTATTTCTACTAAGACTTATTTTTAACTAAAAATTTAATTTTGGGGATTAGCCACTAGTAAATTTTATGTGGTCTTGTATAGCATTTCTTAGGATAAAATCTACAACATTGGTTTAAAGAAATCCATCCTGCCTGCTGTTTCTGTATGGCTCAGGAATAAGAATTATTTTTACATTTTTAAATAGTTGGAGAAAATCAGAAGAATAATATAATACATGAAAATTACATGAAATTCACATTTCTCTGTCCTTAGATAATATTTTGTTGGAACATAGCCACGCTCATTCATAGACTGCTTTTATGTTACAGCAGCTAAATTAAATAGTTGCTGCAGACAGTATGCTCTGTAGAAATTAAAATATTTACTATCAGACCCTTTACAGAAAAAGTTGCCAGCCCTTGTTCTAGGTAATTTACTTACTTATTGTGGCTACTGCTCCTTGTGTTAGTTCCCTTCACTAGAATGTAAGCTCCCTAAAGGCAGCAATACTTGTTTTGCTCACTGATGTATCTATTCTGAGTACCAGAAGCAATGCCCAGCTCATAATAGATGCTCATTAAATATTTGAATAGAGTAAACAATGCATGAATTTATAAAAATGAATGATTAATTTTCAAAATGGTGAGAGCTTTGCTTATAGAGCACCAATTCATTTTAATTTCACAGCAACCATGTAAACTACAGATATTATTGTTCTCATTTAAACACCAAGAAGAAAAACTAAGACATTGAAGGAGGAAAGTAACTAACCCAGGATTACAGAGCTAAGTAAATGATAGAACTGGGATCTGCTCTGGAGTCCTAAAAATGACTTTTTTTTTTTTTAAGCTTTATTTAAACATATAATGTAACCCCACCACCCTCTCCCAACCCCTCTTCCCCCCACCCCCCTCAGTTTGTTTTATGACATTAAGAGTCTCTTTTGGTTTTTCTCCCTCCCGATCCCATCTTCTTTCATTTTTACTTTTCCTACCACCTCAACTCCCACCCCCATTGCATCTCCACTTCCTCATATCAGGGAGATCATGTGATAGTTGTCTTTCTCCAGTTGACTTATTTCGCTAAGCATAATACGCTCTAGTTCCATCCATGTCGTCGCAAATGGTAAGATTTCATTTCTTTTGATGGCTGCATAGTATTCCATTGTATATATATATACCACATCTTCTTTATCCATTCATCTGTTGATGGACATCTAGGTTCTTTCCATAACTTGGCTATTGTGGACATTGCTGCTATAAACATTCGGGTACACGTGCCCCTTTGGATCACCTAAAAATGACTTTTAATACCTAATACCATATACCAATAATACCATAGTGCATTTTCCAGAAGATAATTAGTTAA
>ML108633.1:0-51513 GCA_003697995.1 Taxidea taxus jeffersonii
CACGGGGAGAGTCCGGCAATCTTCCTCCCACCCAAACATTGTAGGTTGGCTCTCTTGCAAAATATAAAACCAGAGACCGAGTGAGGGCAAAGTGAAAGGGCTCTCTTTGTGGTCCTTGGGCCCAACTACTGATGTCCAGCCCCGTGCCTGGGGCGATCCAGGGCTAGCCAATCCCTATAGCCTGCACCCCCCTTCCACTGGCTCTGAGAGCACAATCCCCCTCTGCTTCCTAGGGAAAATCCACTCCCTCCAGCAGCCCACTCTTCAGAGAAATCCAAGAAACTGACACCAAACCCGGAAGAGGGGAAACACAAAACTAAACTCTTGAAAGATGGGAAGTTGCTTTCATTCCCATGTAGATTTCAAGGAAAACCTCCAGGGACTCTTTCCTGGAGAGGTGTAATTTTCCTTCCTACCTTCCCAGGAACTCTGCAAATCCACCACAGAGAGGTGGAAAAATGGCCAAGACAGAGAGAGAAGAGTTAAATCAAGCCCAGACCTCAGCAATCTGTGTTCAATTTTGATAAAAATCTCTCTCCCTCTCCCCCACCACCCCCCTTCCTCCACCCCACAGTTCAGACATGTCTCTTTATGTTAGGAGCTTGCATCTTGTTTGGGGCACCGTGGCTCCTCAAGGACCGGGCACATCCCTCCCTGTGGGCCCATGTGGCAGAGGCACCCCTCCCACTCCTGGGGCAGGACTGGCCATGGCAACGAAGTGTCCGCCCCGACCGCCTCCTCAACCTCCTTACAATTACCTGCCTCCAGCCAGGATCCTTCCTTCCTCAGTTAAGTCAAAATCCCATTGCCTGGTGATGTCAGGGCCACAGCAGGAGGCTGGACGGCAGCCGCAGGTGCTGAGGTCCCCAGAGTCAGGACTCGTTTTCTGGGATGCTCCTTCCCTCGCCCCAGGTCAACTGCGGCTGAGAGCAAGACCCTCCCGCTCCCTCTGCCCTGCCTGCTGGCCAGAGGCCAGGCTTTCAAGTGGGAGCTGGGGCTGGGGAAGAGTTAAATCACCGGAACGAAGTCACAAGCTGAGCGGGGGACAAGTCACCACCAAAAAGTTGTCCGCTTTGGGGTTACCGGCTATGTGGCTATGTTCGTCCACTTGTGACAACAAGGAATCAGATTTCAAAGCCACGAAAAAAATTTTTTTCTAAGTTTCCCAAAGACATTTCCTGTGTCCAGATGTGCCAATACACACAGACACACACGCAAATCACACCCGTGGGCGCACGGACACGCATGCAGGCCCCGGGAGCCCACTCCAGCACCGGTGGCTCCGGCAAACACTTTGCAGAAACAAAACAGGCAGCCTGCGGAACGGCCGCCTCTCCGGTCCCCTTTCAGCACTGCAAAGAAAGCGGGGTTTTGTGGTGGGGGGTGTTGGAGAAGAAGTGTGGAGGTGCCGGCAGAAAGCGCCCGCCGCCCCGCCCGCCCCGCCCGGGGCGAAGCGGGGCAGAGGCAGGGCTGCGCACTTACTCTGAGGACCTCATGGCGCGGCCGCCGCTCCCCGAAGCCCCGAAGCCGCCGCACCGCCGCCGCCGCCGCCGCCGCCTCCGGCCGCCGCTCTCCCTGGCTCCTCTGGGCGCCCCCGGGCTCTGAGAGCGGGCGGCGCGGCTCCCCGCCCGGCCGGCCCGCGCCCCCGCCCGCCCCGCTCTGACGTCAGGCGTCTTGGAGCGGGATATTTATGGCAAGGATACTCTGAATGTTCCCTAGGTAGAGTTCTGATTGCAGCTCCTTGGGATTTGTAATTTTCACACTTTCAGACAGAAAGGAGGGGAGGGAGGAAGGGCGAGCGCGGCCGGCAGGGCGAGGCAGACAATGAGGGTAGCTGTTTCCAACTTTGGCAAGGAGCCTTCTCAGGGCTCCCTCTGTTTGGGAAACAAGTGAGGGTCAAGGAGGCTAGAGTGGCGACCTGGGCATCGGGGTTTGGGGCCTCTCCTCACCTGGGGAAGGGGCGAGAAGACCTGGTCTGAGTCGGCTGCGGGGGTCAGGTGCCAGGAGATGCCTCTCATTCCCCAAAGTGTCCCTCCGGGGGGACCACAAGCCCCAGGAAGGTGCTGGGGCAAGGACGGACGGAGACAAATCAGGCAGACCAGAACAGCTAATTAGAAGCCCTGGTCCACACCCTAACAACTTTTCCATTTCTTCTTTAGGAGTGTGTACGTTTTTTTTTTTTTAAAGTTTATTTTTATTAAATTACGTTCCACACTCCCTGCCTCTGTATAGCTTTTCCAACTCAGTGCCAGTCAATTCATCTTACTTTACTGCTTATATACAGAGTTTGAGCCGTTTACAATAGCTCTTATTCATAGTTTTAAAAATTGCTTTTAAATTTTTTTTTCTTAAATGTGATTGTGATCCATCTCTTTGACTCCACTGAAAATCGCCTCAGTCGAGAGCAACCGTGTCTTCCATGATTGGCACCATTGTCAGGGTGAGTGTTTGATCTTTCTACCCCATCCCCCAATCCCAGGAGTGTGCAAGCAAAGGGTGCCCACACTAGGTGATGACTCTTGCAGAATTTTCTAGGTGTTTAGGACTGGGTTCCAGCAGTCACCTGTCCATCCACTCAGCTAAAGGGACCTACGAAAAGGGTTTGGCTTAATGGCCATCTTTCAAGAGAGGAGAAAAAGAGGCATAATGCTTTATCTTTCATGATTCCCACAGACTGGAGAATAAACATAAACGTGATACACATGATTGTATAAATTGCTCTTATAGTTTGATAACAGAAATGTGTACGTATTCAACTCCCTGTTAATGGGAAGGAACACAGATAACCGCAAAGCATCACTAAAAAAACACAACTCTGGTGAACTTTCCATTAGCCCAGATGGGGTAGAAGTGGGGGGATGTCTTAACCACAGTACAGTGCAGCAGGGATTCAAGGAGTTGGAATGTGTTTACCCCTTTGGCAGGAGCTGGTTAGGGCTGATTGCCAGAAGGAGCCAAGCCTTGGGGCTGAGCCTCTTGGTAGGGGACAGCCAAAATGTTTAGGTCCAAGCCACAGAGGGCCCACAGCCCTGCTGTTTGGTCACTGTCAGTTTGCGCTCCTGAGCATAGTATCCCACTGCCACCTCCCTCCATCCCCTTCCTCACATTAAGGCTCCACTGGCAATATGAACTCGGCTCTGTAGTAGACATTAAAAATTGACTTCCTGAAGCCATTGACAGACCCCTTATCCCTTGCCTTCCACAACTAAAGAAACCAGAAGTCTACAGTATTCACCACTCCAGACTCCGTGATAGCTAGGGATAGCTAGGAAACCCAGTTCTGGCCAGTGAGGTTGGCATGCAGAAGGCAAGAGTTAGCTTCCAGAAAAACTCTTTAAGAAAAGGTCAGATTCAGATGGCATGCCCCTTCAACCCTTTGATGCTCCATATTCCTCCTTCCACCATTTCTTCCCTTTTGGAACATGGATATCATGTCTAGAGACACAGCAGCCATCCTGTAGCCTTAGGAACAAAAGTCACTCACTTGAAGATGGTGGTGCAGGATGGTAGAAGGAGTCTTGGCCCTAGAGGACATCCATAAATGGCTGTGCCTTCCTCTGACTTCTTGTTAGGTGAGAAAAATAAATGTGTGTGTGTTTAAGTTAGAGTTGAGTCTTCCATTGTTTACAGCCAAGTATAATCTTACCAGATACATCTCAATCAGCTCATCAAGATATAATATTAGGACAATTCCCAAATAAAAACATTAGCTTAGGGGAGCCTGGGTGGCTCAGTGGGTTGAACCTCTGCCTTCGGCTCAGGTCATGATCTCAGGGTCCTGGGATCGAGCCCCGAATTGGGCTCTCTGCTCAGCAGGGAGCCTGCTTGCTCCCCTCTCTCTCTCTGCCTGCCTCTGTGCCTACTTGTAATCTGTCTGTCAAATAAATAAATAAAATCTTTTTTAAAAAATTAAAAAAATCATTAGCTTATAGGGATGATTATTTTTAACATGAAACTTTGCACTGACATAATTCTTTATAGTTTTCAAAGCCTATACACATATATCTCCTCTGAACCTCAAAATTCGGGGAGCTATCACTATAGCCTCCATATATATATATATATATATGAAAAGCCAGATCTGATAAGTGTCCTGCCCAAGGTCACACAGTCAGCAAATAAGATACCTTTTTTTTTTTTTTTAAGATTTACTTACTTATTTATTTGACAGAGAGATCACAAGTAGGCAGAGAGGCAGGCAGAGAGAGAGAGGAGGAAGCAGGCTCTCCGCCAAGCAGAGAGCCCGATGCGGGGCTCAATCCCAGGACCCTGGGATCATGACCTAAGCCGAAGGCAGAGGCTTTAACCCACTGAGCCACCCAGGTGCCCCAGCAAATAAGGTACCTTGAATGCTAACCTAATTCCTCTGATTCAGATTCTGTGGATTTTCCACAACATCTCTATAAGATCACAACAGAATGTATAATGAAGAATCTGTATTCCTACTAAGCTCAAATGAACTTTATTTATTTCAACCTAAATGAAGCAGTTTGCAAGTAAATTCTGGAACTGGAAAGTGCCACAGTCCACTAGGGAATTAAGTTCCCAAATCCCGTTCACCTTCCAGCTCCCTTCTGGCATCCTGCCCTGAATCCCTGCAATTGCTCTTTCTTAAGTCAATGACCTTTTCTATGAATCAGTCTTGTCCCTCTTCATTCCCACATCCTTTAAAATGTTTATGCCACCCTTTTCTTGAAGCTCCTTTCTCTCAGGGACATCTCATCACTTTGACTTCTTTACGTGGTTTCTCTTCCTTCTACGTCCACCTAGACGTTGATGTTCCCCTAGAATCGGTCAGCAGCTGTCCTTCTGAGAGTTACAGACTGTCCTGTGATTTCAGCTTTTGTTATGAATTCAACCACAAGTTCTTGGGGAAAGTCAACCGCTGTTTCTACAACTAAATGTATATGCCAACCACCATTTTCTTCTCAACTTTGATCTCACTTTTCCAGCTATTTATTGTCATATTGCCCAGCATGTGGCAATGATTAAATAAATGGTATGTATTTTTAATTATTACTGTTTTTAAAAAGATGCAGGAAAGTTCCTCAGGCATAAGAGATTTTTATGACTGACTCATTTCTAGTATCAGGAGCTATGATATGACCATTCTCCCTTGAAAATCATACCATAGGCCAATCGAATTGTCCACAGTCATAAGAAGATACAGTATAATTCATGGAAATGAGCAGCAGCAGTCCAAATAGAAATGAAGTGGCAGACCTAATGAGAAATAGAATATCCTCATTAACTGCTTTTGGAAGTAACTCCTTTTACAATATCCTCATTAACTCATTCCAGGCACAGAGAGAGAAAGGAAAGAATTAAAGATGAGGTGGGATAGGGCCAGACACTTAGCTGTGGTGTATGGGAACAGGAGAAGTGAGACTGTGTAATGGAATATTCCAGGTCTAGGAGAAGGGAGTCTATCCCTGCCCAGGTGAGCTTACTCGGGTTCTGTTGGGGAAAGGAGCAACAGAAGATCATAAAACGTGTGGATTTCAGTGCCAAGGAGCTGTTTTTGAGGCCACTGAGCCCCGAGGGGTACATAAAGTGGGAAGGGCCTTTCCAAGGTCATGTGATTCACTCACTACCCTATCCCCCACCCCATAAAGCCCTAAGGTAGGGAAGTGTCTCCTGTTCTCAAGACTACCAGGGGGGGAGCCCCATCATCCTTCACCCGTCAGTCATCATCATGTTCCAGACGTGTTCCCTGAACACAGAGTAAGCTCTGTATAGCACACTACTCATCTGGAAAAGTCTGCCTCTTCACTGAGGATCCTCAAATAGTTCACCGAGCTTGCCCTGATTTCCAGAGTCAACCACGAACTTCCAAGACTCAGCCTATTCAAGGGTGGAATTAGGCTTCACAAAGGTCCTTCCTTGCTCACTCCCAGTCTGTAATTCATGGACCTTAGTAGCACTTAATGAAGACCTTTTGGAGAATGAGTGAGAAGCCAGTGAACAGGACATCTAATCAAGATGAGGCTGTCTCTGTATAACATGCCCCATTCCCTGATTTACTGATATGGGCTATAGAAGATCATGAAACAAACTCTTTAGAATCAGAGACCTTGGTTAAACCCCCAGCCTTGCTTCTCAGTGCTGTGTGATCTCAGCATGGCAGGTAACTCTCCAAAGCTTAGTGTTTGTGTTGGTTAATTTTATGTGTCAGCTTGACTCAGGCACAATGCCCAGATATTTGGTCAACCATTATTCCAGATGCCCTATAAGGATGTTTTAGGATGAGATTAACAATTAAATTGGGGAACCTCCCTAATGCCATAGGCATCAACCAATCAGTGGAAGGCCTTAATAGAATAAAGATTGATCTCCAGGCTTCTGCCAGCATGTAGCCTTCAGACTTGAACTGCAAGTCTTCCCTGGGTCACTGGCCTGCCAGCTTACCCATCAGATTTTGTACTTCTCAACCCTCCACAACTGCATGAGCCAATTGCCTTTTCTTTTTTTAAGATTTTATTTATTTATTTACTTATTTATTTATGGCAGGGGTGGAGAGGGAGAGAGCACAAGCAGGGAAAGCAGCAGACAGAGGGAGAAGCAGGTTCCCCGCTGAGCCGGAAGACTGCTGCAGCACTTGATCCCAGGACCCTGGGATCATGACCTGATCCGAAGGCAGCACTTAACTGACTGCGCCACTCAGGCACCCCATGAGCCAATTTCTTAAAATAAACCCATCTATCCACCTGCATGCACACGCACACACCCACACACCCTGTTGGTTTTGTTTCTCTAGAGAACTTTAGTACTATGTTCTCATCAATAACATGAGATGAAGATCATCTCATCCCAAAGGATTGTTGAAATGAGGGAGAGCGGGTTGCAAGTCCCTACCCTAATGAGTCCTTCTGAAACCGGGAAGGGAAGATCACTGATTTGTGAGCTTTCTCTGATTTCACCATGTACACTGTCAGAACCACCTCACAGACCCCCAGGCTCTGCTCACGAAAGTGCCAAACTCTGTATCAAGGGCAATGTGAATGCCTAGAAGGCAGAAGTTTGTTCTAAAGCAGACCCAGTTCAGCAACAACACATCTCATGTCAGGCGTTTTGATCACAGCCCCCATCCCACTTCTCTCACTTATAATAAGGGATGAAATTTCCATTGTTTAGATCAGGCCTCCTGGCCTTCTATTATCACACAGTAACATCCAAGGATACAACTAAAGAGAGATAAAGTCCAGAGCTACCACAGTTCTTTCCTGGAAAGGATCAGGAGGACATGAACTGATCATGGATGGTCTAGGTCCTCATTGTGGTATATAGTAGGAAAGCCTCCAAATACGGTAACAGGAAAACCTGGTTTCTAATCCCAGCTCTGGCTTTTACAGCTGAGTATGAGCATCATTTGGCTTCTCTGAAAAATACAGATTAACAGGAGGATCAACTCCATAATGCAAAGTGAGAATTGAACAACAGAACATTTGTACCTTACAGACAGCCATTATTCTTATATGCTTGTCCTTCTCTTTGTCTTTTCCCTTTTCCCACCAACCCCCTCAATACACACACAGCTCCTGTGTTAGTTAATACTGAGAATGCACTTAACATTGATGTACAATTCATTAGGCTCCTGGTATCCAGTTCTCTGCAAACATCTTTGCCTGGAGGTAAGAAACTTCCCCGGGATCAGACATGACCACACCAAATAGGCAGCGATTGGAAAATTGCCCCATAAAAGCTGTCTCCTTCCAAGGCGCAGGACTGCATTTTTTGAGAAGCCTTCTCAGGTTGTTTGCAGTGGCTTTGAGGGTCGGCTGTGCTGCCTTGCCTACGTCAAAACCCTAAGTGTTTAACCACAAGACACACAATCCTGGGACATCGTGGCGGCAGCCCTCCACCCCCACGGCGAGGCAGGCCACGCGTGTGTCTAATCTGGTATGTGGCCCCCCAGCAGGGCCAGTGAGGCACCGCACCTGGCTAGATGGAGGATGGAATATCACACAGTGTGCAGAGGGGTCGAGTGGGCAGGGAAGGGGTGAGATTCCTTCCCACCTCCCCCCAACTCCAGACAATGTGTGATCAGAGCCTAAGGTTTCCAGGCTGAGGAAGGCCATGCCTGATAGTAGCCACAGCTGCTCGTGTTATTTCTGGAGTCAGAATACTTGCCCACTCACAACGGCATATAGACTGCCATTCTAGTCCCATTTTCAGTAGCTCAAAACCCTGTGAAAAATAATGCTCAGGGCCAAGTGTTTCAGTTTGCTTCAGGGTAAAGTTGTATTTTGAAATGTGAGAGAAAGGAATCTTTCCACTGATCTCTACTGAGGGTGAGAATGGGTCTCTCTCTCTCTCTCTCTCTCTCACACACACACACACACACATACACTTTTCTCCATTGAAAAATAATTTGAGACTGCTTACAATCTTCAAGCATGTGTGACTCTGGGCTGGTAAATATATGTGTGTGTACAACTGAGCAGGAACTTGTGTGAGACTAAGGGACTTTGAGAGAAGCATGACATGTTTCATCATTCGGTGGTTTTGTCTTTTAAAGGAAAATATCTTAAAAATGGCAAAGTGATGATGTTAGGAGTCTGTTCTTAATTACCACTCAGTAACTTGGCAATCTGGTATATCCCATTCACTTCTTTTGGAAAGTTCTCAGTAACTTGTCTTTTCAGCTGTGTGTACACAATCAGACACAGATAGAAGGAGAGATAAAACCCACCCTGGTTGCCCTTAGAAAGAGCACAGGACATTTGCACACTTAATGAGTTCTCCTGTAAATATGCACAAGCACAGATTTTCACACACTGGGGAGTTTCATAGACACCCAGTAGGTGTATTTGATTGCTCTGTATATATGGTTTAGGACTCTGGTGAGAAGACTTTTTCTTACTTTCTTTAAAGAAGAGGAAAAAGAAGAAGGTGGATCAGGGGGAGGTGGAGGAGGAGAAGAAGAGACACA
Source organism: Taxidea taxus jeffersonii (assembly GCA_003697995.1). Lineage (NCBI taxonomy): Eukaryota > Metazoa > Chordata > Mammalia > Carnivora > Mustelidae > Taxidea > Taxidea taxus. The sequence continues at coordinate 8,933 of ML108633.1, forward strand.
AGGAGCAAGAGGACAAGGAAGGTGAGAAATCCTCCTCTAATGCTATTTGTTCATTCATTCCTGTTAGTTGCCAAGCACTGTGGTAAGCCTTGGACATGCAAAGATGAACAAGATGGGATTCCTATCAATAACGAACTTAGTTTAGTGGAGAGACCATGCAATCAAGATCAACTACATTCAGGTTAAAAAAAAATAGAAATGCATGAAACTTTCAGAATTCTTGTGATTAGCAGGAGGTAAAAGGCAGTAACACATTTCTTGCCTTAAGGGAGCTCTCTGGATGAAGAAGAAAATACCATCCCTAATTTTTACTGGTACCTTCCAGGCCAGTATTTCCAAATTTTGTTTTATAGAATGCAAATCCTTTAAATGACTTGCCAAAAAGGTAGTGGGAGAGTTCCTCATGGTCAAATAAGTTTGATAAAATTATAAATTCTATGAGCCCCAACCCCCTTACAATTACTCAATGCATGTTAGCAAATTGAAGGTTCTAAGAAGGCCTGCAGAAAGAGAGACCTGCCTATCTTTGCTTAGCACAGTATTCCCCAAAGTTATTTCCTTGTAGGACCCATTTTTCACATAACATCTATGAACATTCCATAACTTTAAGAAACACTGTTTAGTCTAAAGAGGACCATAAGAAATTTCTAAAAATAAACACAAGTGTAACCGGATGCTGAATTAGAATTTTTAATGAGGCAGCAAGATACAATAGATAAGAAATTCTAAAATAATATGTCAGAGTGAGAAGCAGAATTTAAAAAGAAAATATCTGGGTACTGGTTTTATGCCTTCAAAAACCCCTTCCTATAAAAAGAATTGAAAATGTGGAAGTTGAGAAAGATTGTTATGAAGAGGATTTCTTTGAAAGAGCTGTACTAGAATTCCATGCCTTTACCCCCACAATGAGAACAGCTTGAGGGTGATGAGTCAAGAACCTAAGTGCTTCCCAAAGCTGGGAACTGTGGACAGTGTTGGACTCCAGCCTGGAAATCTAGAGGACAAGAGACAGATGATGAATTGATTTTGTGTTGGATCAAAGGAGAGCAGTTGCTTTATTGGTAAGGCTGGCACTCTCTGAGCTTGCTAGGACATGGATTAATACATGTTTCCTGAGGACCATATGTGGGCCACATGGGAGAGAAAGTGAGCCAGGAGCCCTTTTTAGAGCTTATCAAAGAGGACCTACCTGGAAGAATTATGGAGCCACAATATCAAGAGTTAACGTGGAGTGGACCATTGGAAAACCAAACTAAGTGGGGAAAAAGCAGATGAAGGAAGAAAATGCACATTACATAGGAGTTGCAAGGGCCCAAATGAGTAATCTCTGAAGAATACACCAAAGGACTCAGGAAAAAGAATCTGATACATGCAAAACCATTTCATAACAATATCAATCAGGTAAAAACTTCTTTGTGAAAGGAGGGACTTCCAACCATGGCTGAGTAAGGAGATTAGCATAACTTATGTCCCCAAAGCAACTAAAAATCTGGATTAAATTGATAAAAATAGCCATTTCAGCACTCTGGAAATCAACTAAAGGCCTATGACAATCTGAGAGGTGGTTTATACTTCAAAAACTGATGAACTTTGAGTAAGAATAAGGGAATCTTTGATGTTCTGCCTTGAGGATGTATGAAATCACTGACTGGCCACTAAGAAGACACAAGGGTGACCTTTGGGAAGCCAGTTTTATAAATAGTAATAAGAATATTCAAAATAAAACTGAGCTGATACATCAGTGTCCATATACTGCAGGTTTCACAGATTTAGCCAAGGCAAGTTACAAAACAAACAAATATAAGAGCTACAAGAACTTTTAGTGTTGGGGAGAGGATAAGAATCTAAAGTTGCTACAATAAGCCTTCTAAAATGTCTAGTTTTCAACAACAAAAAATGTATAAGTCACACAAAGAAACAATGAAGTTAACCCATATGCAAGAAAGAAAAAATGGTCAATAGAAACTGTTTGAGTGTCTTCAAATGCTGGGTTTAGCAAAAACTTAAATTAACTATTCTAAATATATCTAAAGAACTGAAGAAAGACATCTTTAAAGAATTAAAAGAAAGAGTAACAACAATGAATGAACAAATAGGGATTCTCTATCAGGACATAGATATTATAGTTTTAAAAGGAACCAGATGAAAATTCTGGATCTAAAAAATACAAGTAAAGTGCAAAATCCATTGTAAGGCTCAGTAGGAGATTCAAGATGGTAGAAGAAAGAATCAGTGAACTTGAGGACAGATGAATAGAAATTACCAGTCTAGGGGTATCTGGGTGACTCAGTCAGTTAAGCATCTGACTCTTGATTTAGGCTCAGGTCATGATCTCAGGATTGTGAGATCAAGCCCTGAGTTGGTCCTCATGCTGGGTGTGGAGCCCATCAAAGATTCTCTCTTTTCCTCTCCCTCTGCTCCTCCCCACTTTCTCTCTCTTAAAAAAAAAAAAAATAAAATAAAATTTAAAGAAAAAAAGGAAATGACTAATCTGAAGAACTAGAGGAAAAAAAGAAGAAAAACCAGTGGAGCCTCAGAGATCTGTGGAACATCACCCGTGCCAATATGCATATAATGGAAGTCCCAAGAGAAAAAAGATAGAAATAGGTCTCCCCAAAATTCGAATATATGGTGGCATAGTGTTCTAAAATTTAATGAAAATGTACTAATCTACTTAAGCTATTGATGAAAGAAGTTCAAAAACTCTAAGTGGAATAAACACAAAGGAATTCAGACCTAGACATATCACAGTCAAATTCTTCAAAGCCAAGACAAAGAGAAAATCTTGAAAGAAGTGAGGAAAAAAGACTCATTACATGCAGGAGTGTCAATAGGATAATGGCTGGCTTCGCATCTGAAACAGTGGAAGCCAGAAGACAGTAAAATGACATATTCAAACAGCTGAAAGGAAAATATTCCTAACTAATAAATTATAAATCTAGCAAAATTATTCTTCAAAAATTTTGGCAAAATTATCCCCATAGCATAGTTAAAATAAAAAGAAATTAAAAAGGTACTCCTTGAAACCTTATTTAACACACACAAAAACCTGCCAAGGAGGAACAGAAAATGAACAGAAAAGAATGAAAAGAATAACAAAATGATCAATGTAAATCCAACCATAAAAATAAGTACATAGGGGCGCCTGGGTGGCTCAGTGGGTTAAAGCCTCTGCCTTCGGCTCAGGTCATGATCCCAGGGTCCTGGGAGAGAGCCCCGCATGGGGCTCTCTGCTCGGTAGGGAGCCTGCTTCCTCCTCTCTCTCTGCCTGCTTCTCTGCCTACTTCTGATCTTGATCTCTCTGTGTTAAATGAATAAATAAAATCTTTGAAAAAAATAAGTACATAAAATGTAAATGAACATGTAGAATCAACTATACACTATCCACAAGAAAAGCATCTTAGATTCAAAGACACAAACAGGTTGAAAGTAAAAGTTTAGAAAAACAATATACTGTGCAAACAACATCCACAAAATTCTGGAGTGGCAGTATTAATGCCAGGCAACACATACTTCAAAACTAGAAATAGTATTATAGGCAAACAATATTTCATAATGATAAAACAGTCAGTGTATCAGAAAGATACAAAAAATTACAGGACCTCAAAAGTGATAAAGTTAAAAAGTAACAGAATTGGAAGAAGAAATAGAAAATCAAATAAAAATAGTGATCAAATCACTAGATAGTAAATTAGTAGGATATAGAAGACTTGAACAGTTCTATCAACCAACTTGACATAATTAACATCTGGTATGTATGTGTATATCCGTGTGTGTGTCTTAAAGTCTACTTTCTCTGATACTATAATTTAATTCCTTTGTGATCAAACACCATACTTTGTGCAATTTCAATCTTTTTTAATGTACTAAGACTTGTTTTGTGGCCTATTATATCCTTTCCTGAAGGATATTTCAAGTGTGCTTGATAATCTGCAGTCACTGGGTGACCATTTTATCATTAGAAAGTTATCTTTCTCTCTAATGCTGTTTCTGCTTAGTACACCTGGAAAATTCTTCAGCAAAGACCATATACTGGAAAAAATAAGTTTTGATAAATTTGAAGGAATTGAAATCATGTGAAGTATGATATCTGACCACAAAGGAATTACATTATGTATCAACAACAACAAGAAATCTGGGAAGTCCCCAGATATTTGGAAATTAAACAATATACAGTAGTACCCTCCATTATCTATAGGAGTTATGTTCCAAGACCCCTAGTGGATGCTTGAAACCACAAATATTACTAAACCCTATATACAGTATGTTTTTGTCATAAACATGCATACCTAGGATAAAGCTTAATTTATAAATTAAACACAGTAAGAAATTAGCATCAACCAACAATAAAATATGAACAATTGTAACTATTTACTATAATAAAAGTTGTATGAATGTGTTCTCTCTGTCAAAATATCATCCGTACTATATTCACCCTTCTTGGGGTGATGTGAGATGATAAAACATCTATACGATGAGATGAAGTGAGGGGAATGATGTAGGCATTGTGACATAAGATTAGGCTACTATGGACAGTATTCAGAAGGAGAAGCATCTGCTTCAGGACTGTGACTGACCATGGGTAACCGGAACCATGGAAAGTGAAACCACAGATAAGAGCAGACTCCTATACTTCTAAGTGTTCGTGGATTGGAAGACTCAATATTATTAAATGACATTTCCTCCAGATTGATGTATAGATTCAAGGCCATTCTATCAAAATCTAACCAAAGTTTGTGTTTTTGTTTGTTTTTGGCAAAGAAAAAGAAATTGGGAGGTTTATATTAAAATTCATATAGAATGCAAAGGAACTAGAGTAATGGAAACAAAATTGAAAATGAAGAACAAAGTTGGAGAATTTACATTACCAGACTTCAAAACCTATTATAAATTTACAATATCAAGACAGCATGGCAGCATATGAATGGGCATATAAAATCTACATACGATCTATATTATAGATCAATGGGAAGAAATGAATGGGAAGAAATGACGGTTCAAAAATAAAACTTTACATTTCTTTTTTTTTAAGATTTTATTTATTTATTTGACAGAAAGAGACACAGCAAGAGAGGGAACACAAGCAAGGGGAGTGGGGGAGGGAAAAGCAGCCTTCCTGCTGAGCAGAGAGCCCAATGCTGGGCTCTATCCCAGAACCCTGAGAGCTGACACTTAACAAATGAGCCACCCAGGTGCCTCAAAACTTTATGTTTCTGTACAATTGATTTCCAACAATTCAATGGGGAAAGGATTTTTGTTTCAATAAATGGCTGAGCAATTGGAGATACACATGAAAAAAATTAACTCTAATCATGGACTTAAATGAAAGAACTAAAACTATAGAACTTCTTAGAATAAAAATAGGAGAAGGCCTTTGTGACCTTGGGTTTAGCAAAGAGTCCTTAAATAGGACGCTAAAAGCATAATCCATAGGAGGAAAAAAAAAGTGACAAATTGGACTCCATTACAAGTTTCAAGTTTTGCATTTCAAAAGACACTATGGAATGAAAAGACAAGCCATATATGGAGAAAATACTTGTAAATCATATATCTGATAAAGGACTTATAGCCAAAAAATATGTAAATTTTGCAACTCAGTAAGATGAAGACTAATAACCCAATTTTAAGATGGACAAAAGATTTGAATAGACATTTTAGGAGAAGAATTAGATAGCTAATAAGTACATGAAGAGGAACTCAACATCACTGGTCATTAGGGAAATGAGAATTAAAGCTACAATGAGATACCCCATACATCCACTAGAGTGGCTTTTTATTCAAAAGACAGAAAACACACTATCTTGTACACCCAAAACTGGTAGACCACTGTATGTTAACTCTAAGATATTAAAATAAAGAACTTGATGAGGATGTGAAGAGACTGTACACATCAGACATTGCTGATGGGAATGAAAAGTGGTACAGCCTCTTTGGAAGACAATCGGCATGTTTCTTAGAAACTTAAATATAAACTTATCATTAGAGTCAAAAATTCCTTTTCTAGGAACAAACCCAAGAGAATAAAAAGGTATATCCACAAAGACACATATGTGGATGTTCATAACAGCATTGTTCATAATAACCAAAAACTGAAAACAACCTAAATATTCATCAACTGATGAGTAAATAAATAACACAATATAGCCATGCAATAGAATACTCTTCAGCAATAAAAAAGAATCGATTTTTGACTCATATCATGATATGAATAAATATCAAAAATTAATGATAAGTGAAAGAATCCAGATGCAAATGTAGTATATGATTCCATTTATAGGAAATATCTAGGAAAGGCAAATTTATAAAGTCAGAAAGTGGGTCAGTGGTTGCCTTTGACTGGGAGAAGAAATGAGGTTTAACTTCAAGTTAAGATCAAGAACACTTTTTGGAGTAATGGAAATGTTCTAACAAAGTTGAAATTATGGTGGTGGCACATCTCTACATATATACTAAAAATTATTGAGTTATACACTGAGATGAATTCTATAAACTATGGTATGTGAAACTGCTTAAAAAACAAACAAACAAATGATTTTCCTGTCTCTCCTCTCTCCTCTAAGCTCCAATTCTGGAGGAACAAGCAGGGGAGTAATCAGGCCAGAAAGAGAGAAAGATGCTAACCACATCCTTTCTTTAAAGAGGGGCAGTTAGACAGCAGTTAGGTGGGAGGATATGGGTGTAGGGGGACAGAGAAGAAGAGTCTTACTCTAAATATAAATGAATATTCCCAATTAATATACAAAATTGGGTATTTTAAGACAAAGCTATGTTTTACACCCCCCCCCAACATGTTTGTAGAACATTCTGTCACCTACTAATGAAAAGTCATGGGGCCTGAGATTTTACCTGACAGTCAAGAAAAGACACCCCCATATTGCAGGTGTGACAGCATAGAGGGAGACAAAGGTAAAGTTGATTTCATGATCACCTTCGTGAAAACTAATTTTTAGTTTCACCTCTGGTGCCACAAGGACCAGAAACAGACAAAACACAAATTCAGTTATATAATGAATTAAAGATTCAAAGTGTTTGGGAAACAGAAGAATTTTGAACTCAGGCTTAGACCTGGTTTGGAGTCCTAACTTGGCTATTTAATAGCTATATAACATCAGGAATATTACTTAACCTCTCTGATTTCAAATTTCTTGTCTTCAAAATAACAATAGTAATATCAACCTCAAGGGGATACTGTAAGATTAAGTAGATAATGAATATAAAAGGATTTTGAGAGAGGACATATCAGTCTGGGTGTATCAGTCAGGGTTCACTCAGGGAAGGTGGACCACTAAGCATGATACAGAATAAGAAATGTATTATATGAGACCTAGTGTAGAGGACAGTAATGCAGTCTATTTAAGGCTGTTACTTCTGTAATTCCACGTAGAGTGGTTTTGGCAGAAGTATTATGAGTGGGAAAGGCAAATCTATTTCCAAGGAAAGTATTTACTCTGGAAAGAACAAAGTGCTACCTCCTTCCATGATGGAAGTAGTTCGTTATAATTGACATGTCATCAGGTGGCTGGCTGATTCCCCACAAGAGATGGTATACCATCAAGTGTTCATTGTCAGTTTCTGCTGTTGTCATATCAGGCACTCGGCAGGGGCTATAGTCAGATTAGCCTTGGTGAAGGGAAATCTGTGTTGCTGAGCCCATGCATAAACTCCATTCCTACCACCATGACCACATTGTTCACAAGCCAATTGGTCAAGGAAAGGTGGCTGGGGAAGGAGGCCACCTGATCTCTGCACTGAGTCATCTTGTCTGTCAGATTATTAAGTTCCTCCTCTGCTGAGGTTATTCTTTGGTGGGCAAAGATACAAATATCTTTACATTGTGTGCCCATTCAGAGAAGACAATCCATATACCTCTTTCCCAGCCCTCCTTATCACCAGTTTGTCAAGTCACTGTCCATTCAGCCAAACCATTATCCATTATGCATGAATAAGTGTAGATCCCAACCTTTGGCGATCTCTTCTTCCAGGAAAGATGAATAACTCTGTATGTTAAAAGGATACTTTTTCATCATTGTCTTTCTGGGACACTGTAGCATGGAGCTACAGTTTTGTAGCCATCCATCTTTGAGTAATGACAGCATCTTGCAAGAATCATACATAAACCAGGCTTGAATTTTTTTCTTCTTGAAAACTCCCCATGCAATCATAGATGCATGTTCAGAGGGAAGAGGCAGTTTGTCAGGAACAGGACTGACTATACAATTTGTGGAGCCCAGAACAAAATGAAAATGAAGGACTCCTTATTCAAAAATTATTAAGAATTTCAAGACAGTGACAGCAGAGCCTTAAACCAATGTGGGGTCCTTCTGAACATAGGCCCTGTGAGAATGCCCAGGTCACATGCACATGAAGCTGACCTCAGCAGCAGTATGGGCCATGGCATCTGGGCTACTTATTCATGCAAGTAAGCACATGACTTGTACTTTAAGACCTGTCTGAACCTAATTTCATGTGTACCACTTCCATTTGAAGACAGAATGATGCATACATGCTCAACTTTATGGTTTAACATATCAGACAATGAACACCTGGTTCACAATGAGCCACTGAAGTCACATGGTAACTTGCTGGTTCATAGTTAAGTAGGTGTAGCTTCTACTAGGGCCGAGGAGCAAGCCAAAGGTGTTTTCTCAAAAGAAAATAGTTATTCATAGAAGATGGCATATCTGCTCAAAATGCTGGTGATCATTGTTGTGACTCACTAATTAAGGCCTGCCACAAGTTTCTCATAAGCAGCACAATCTGACCCAGATACTTAGGGTACCATTGAACATTCTGGGTCATCTAGCCCAAGTGGCAAAGCAGTTTACCCAGCAGCCTGGATCCACTAAGTTGCCCTTTCTCATTTGGGACCCCATTCAAAACTATACAAGCATGAGTTTAAAAATTAAGTGAGTAATATGTATTAAGCATGGGCCACAAGTATGGCCACAAAGTGGAGCAGACCAGAAATTATACATAGATCCATGGGATTCTATCATCCCCCAAGAAAGATCACTCCAGGGACATGGTCTGTTGATGTTTGCTGAGTAGTACTGGATTCCTTGAACAGAAGAGCTAAGATATTAAAAGTCTAGAAGGTTGTATAGTATAGTAGTTAAGACTGGGAACTCTGCAGTCAGACTTGCATGAATACCTAGACCCAAATCTAAGCCCCATCACTTTCAAGCTGTTTGAGTTTGGGCATGTTACTTATAACTTGATCTCTCCAAGCCTCAGGGGGGATAATAATAGTTATTTATAAGTTATAACCATTAATAGTTATAATAGTTACCTAATATAACCTTATAAGGTTGTTGCAAGGATCAGAGGAACTACATTGTGTGAAGCACAGAGCAAAGGCACAGAGTGAGGGTTCAACAAATGATTCACTGTTCTTACAGATGAACAGAATTTAGAAGGCATTGAATTTGGGTAAGAAGAGATCATGGGTGAGGCTCATGGGAAGGCTGCCCATTAAATAAGGAAGTTGGACTCTGTATGCCTGACTCTAAGTATAAAGAGAGGAGTGAACATTGGACATGTTCAAGTTACTGCTCTGCCATTCCAAGCCATTGAGACCTTGGGCAAGTCATTCCCCAGCTCTGTAATCTTGGGTGTAAAGCAATAGGACTGATCTCCATGATTTCCTGATCTCTTCTATCTATGACAGTCTGTGACAGTGTGGAGACTCCTAACTGCTGTGAGACAGGTGTCCCTCTCCTGCCCTGCCACCATAACAGCCCACCCATGATCCCAGGAGAGAGAGCATCAGACAGGTCCCTGCAACTTTTTATCCCAGAAGCAGGTCCAGCAAAGACCAAAAAGAGGCTTTGGTATTTATTAAAGCTCTGGCAATGGCTCTGACATATACAACTGAACTATTTTAAGTTCCAGCTATTTTCCTTTTCTTTTGAAGAGTGGGTGGATATTAAGACAAACAGACTAATTAGGTATATGTTAGCATTGCCGCAAAAGCAAAACAGTCAGATTTCCCAACACAACACCAAGTTAGGATTTGGAATTTGAAGGATTCAAAGGGAAGTCCAGTGGTTATTCCATTTCCCACATCCAGGGGTCTTGGCTTTCTGACCAGCTGTCCTTCCACCAGGCCCAGAGAGGAGAATTTCTGTGAGGGTCTCCATCCTGGGGGTAACAGGATGGGGACAATAAGATTCCCTCCTTCCATTCTCCAGGCCCCCAAGTTAAGAGCAAAGACACCACAAACACTTAAGCAATTAGAGAATAATTTAAAACAAATGTGTGCTGGAGTCTATAAGAGCAAAGTAGGCTTGGCTTAATGTGCAGTGTAGCAAGAGTTCTCCTAGTGCTTTATCTTCACTGGGGAAAGAGACTCCTTCCCGTACCAAACAGACCTAAGATTCTGCTGAAACCTCCCTCTCTCAAAACACAGAAGTACACAAAGGCCCCTCATTATTTTATTTGCCATTCTAAAGCAGCCTCTGGCCCAGTGGAGCTGCCGTTGAACATAAATTTCCCGGTGTATCAACTAAATAAATTTTAGCTGCATAAAGCAGAAAATCCAAAATAATAGGAGCATAAATGTAGTAGAATATTATTTCTTCTTCATGTAAAAGAAGTCCAGAGGTAGGGAGTCCAAGTCTGTGCATGGTACAGAGGATGTAAGGATATAACCAGGTGTACCCAGGAATGAAGCTGTCGAAACTTCCAAGGACATGACTCTGACCTTGAGCCTTTATCAGACCAATAAAGAGGAGGGCATCTGTCTCAATCTACCTATTGTGTGCCTACTAGATGTTTATTATTTTTCATTCATCCATTCTACAAAATATTTACTGAGCAGTCACTCTATGCTGGGTACTACACTAGGTGGTAGGGCATAGCGTGACTAAGGCAACTAGGTTGCACATTCTTACAAACCTCATAATTAAGTGGGGAAGACAAATAAAAAATAAGCAAGTAAAATGAAAATTGTGGCTAAGTGGTTTAAGGAAAGAGCCAGGATGCTATGATATAGAATAGCAGGAACAACCTACAGAAATGGCAGGGGAAAGATATCCATGGAGGTCTGCAGGCCAGCCAGGATTCTCAAGAAGCAGATAGAAATGATGGCAGATCTTCAGAACATTGTTTCTGCCAACCAAGTAGCAGTCAGCGACACTGCACAGGGACTCCCATGATTTAGGAGAACGCATAGCACTCTAACCACAACCAGGCCCATGCTAGCCCTGCACAGTTCTGTTAAGCCTGGGTGTAGAGAAGATGAGGCCCATTAATACCACTGACACTCACTCAGGGCAGCTGCAATGACTGGTCCTACTTCAGATTAAATAGCAAGAAAGAAGCAAAGCTGAAATTTGAACCCAAGTGTAAGATCCAAGTCCAGGCCCTTTGTGCATAGAGTCACTCAACTCCTAAGAGGAAACCGACCTATTTTGGAGCTTCTGTTTGGGTTAGGGAGAGCAAGGTACTGGCTCAGAAAGCTCCATGCTGGTGCCCATGGAGAACTGACAGACCCACAAGGGCCACAAAGGCCAGCCAGCCTTAAGCATCACATTACACTCCGCAGACCTAATTGCTTTACAGACTAAACAGCAAAATTTAGTCAGCTCTGGGATAATGAACTCTTCCTTCCAGTTCTGCTCTGTTCTGAGGGATTCTAGCATTTTCCTCTGAGACATTAGACAGAGGCCTGTAAAACTGTGGATCTCTAGGCTCAAAGGAAACCATTGGGAAAGACCCCCAAAAAGGGTCTGTTGGGAGGAAGAGGAACTAAGTGCTATTGCAGGCCCTGTACCACAACTGAGTGGCCACCCCAGATACATGTTGCCAGAACTCCCCTGGAGAGAAAATGATGACACAGAGGTCAATCAGAAAGCTGACAAATCAACTGCTTTGTGTCCATTCAAGTTTTTAAGCACTTAATTACCCAAACCCGGGTAGACAGTCTTAATCCCCACAAATAACTTGCGTTATAAATCACCCACAGAAAGCTATTTCTCTCTACTTCCCCTAAGTCTCCCTTTTACTAGAAAGTAGTCATTTTTAAATCAAAAATAAACCCTTTAAAACAAGGTTATCTTTGTGTTGTCCATTTAAAAAATAAAACCTGAACTTCATAAAGTGTTCTTCCCTTTTTCTACAGAGGACCATCTTCATTTACTTCTAGTCCATGCCCTTTTATTTATTACCCCAAAGGCCAAATGTTATGGACACCATTGACCCTATGTGTAGAGATGTCAACATGAGAATTCTTATCATTCTTATGCAAGTGTGCACTCAGAATGTGTGAGAGAGGTTGCAAAGCCACTGTCAGTAGACTTCCAAGTTCTCTTCATTTTTGTTTTTCCAACTTTCCTTTGAAGGTAAGGAAAAATGAATACATACTGTATAAAATGGAGATGAGTAAATAAGATTATGGGTTGAAGCTAAGCTATTACCATATTTATCTATTTGTAGAGTTTTCATCCATTGTTCAGTTGTCTGTGTTTATATTAAGGTTGGACATGCAACTGTCACCAACCTTAAAATGAGGCCAGGTTGAATCACTCAGAGGGCCAGTGCCCTCTCCACTTTATTGTTATTTTTGAGTGTCCTCAGGCACCTTTTCCTTTTCTGAAGTGGAAAGTTCATAATTCTGCTGGCTTTGATTTATCAAACTTCTTGGCATGTTGGCATGTCTGCAACAGCAACCAACATAGGCAGCAATGTGAGTGAGTAAAAGGCGAATTCAGGGGGTTGCCAGACTTGGATTTGAATCTGTTCACTATGTCTTAGTAGCTATATGGTTATGATCATGTTACCTAACCTCTCTGTGCTTTGATTTTTCTCCTCTGCACAATGAAAATGATTGAAATGGTAACAACTTTTGATGTCCATTAGAATGGTAAATGGTTTTCCAACCCCTCACTTTAAATCTGGAGGTGTCTTTGGGTCTAAAATGAGTCTCCTGCAGACAGCATATCAATGGGTCTTATTTTTTTATCCATTCTGATACCTTGTGTCTTTTGATTGGAGCATTTAGCCTATTTATATTCAGGGTAACATTTGAAAGATATGAATTTAGTGCCATAGTATTGCCTGTAAGGTGACTGTTACTGTATATTGTCTCTGTTCCTTTCTGATCTATGTTACTTTTAGGCTCTCTCTTTGCTTAGAGGACCCTTTTCAATAATTCCTGTAGGGCTGGTTTGGTGTTCTTTTACTTTTTGTTTGTACTAGAAGCTTTTTATCTCTCCTTCTGTTTTCAGTGACAGCCTAGCTGGATATAGTATTCTTGGCTGCATATTTTTCGCATTTAGTGCTCTGAATATATCATGCCAGTACTTCCTGGCCTTCCAGGTCTCTATGGGTAGATCAGTTCCCAATCTAGTATTACTACCATTGTAGGTTACAGACCTCTTGTCCTGAGCTGCTTTCAGAATTTTCCCTTTATCACTGAGACTTGAAAGTTTTACTATTAGATGATGGGGTTTGGACCTATTTTTATTCATTTTGAGGGGGATTCTCTGTGTCTTCTGGATTTTGATGCTCGTTCCCTTTGCCAAATTAGGAAAATTCTCTGCTATAATTTGCTCCAATATACCTTCTACCTTTCTCTTTCTTCTTCTTCTGGGATCCCAATTATTCTAATATTGTTTCATCTTGTGATATCACTTATCTCTTGAATTCTCCTCATGATCCAATAGTTGTTTATCTCTCTTTTTTTCAGTTTCTTTATTCTCCATCATTTGGTCTTCTATATCACTAATTCTCTCTTCTTCCTCATTTATCCTAGCAGTAAAAGCCTCCGTTTTTTATTGCACCTCATTAATGGTTTTATTGATTTCAACTTAGTTAGATTTTAGTTCTTTTATTTCTTTGGAAAGGGATTCTCTAGTATCCTCTATGCTTTTATCAAACCCAGCTAGTATCTTTATAATCATCATTCTGAACTTTAGTTCCAACATCTTACTAATGTCCACATTGATTAGGTCCCTAACATTCAGTACTGCCTCTTGTTCTCTCTCTCTCTCTCTCTTTTTGAGGTGATTTTTCCCCGCCTTGTCATTTTCTCCAAAGAAGAACAGATGAATGACAGAACAAAATGCTAAAAGGGTAACAATGACTCCAGAAAAATATACACTAAACAAATCAGAAGAGATCCAAATCTGGGAGAAAAAGAAAGGAAACAAACAAACAAAAAAATATGATCAGGATATTGAACAGAACAGAGCCACATACTTGATTTTGGGTATATTTTGGTCTGGTAGAAGAAACTGCCTCCCAAAATTTTAGAGAAAGGAGGATATGTATGTATATATATGTGTATATATACATACACACAAAAATAAGAGTGACTACAATGAAGGGATGGAATATGACTGTAAAGATGGAAATTTAAAAAGATTTTTAAAAATTAGTTGATAAAATAGGAAGTTGGTTGAAAAAAGAAAGAAAAAGGTTTTTAAAAATAGAGAATGTGATCAGGAAGAAGACTAGAACAAAGCCACACACTAGATTTAGGGTATATTTTTGTCTCTTAGAAGAAACTGTATCCCAAAATTTTAAAGATAGAAACACTCATATGAAAGAAAATGAAGAAGACACAAAAAGATGGAAAAGCATTCCATGCTCATGGATCAGAAGAATAAACATTGTTAAAATGTCTATACTGCCTAGAGCAATCCATACTTTCAATGCCATCCCGATCAAAATTCCACCAGCATTTTTCAAAGTGCTGGAACAAACAATCCTAAAATTTGTATGGGACCAGAAGAGACCCCGAATTGCTAAGGAAATGAAAAACAAAACAAAACAAAACCGACATTGCTTGATTTCAAGTTTTACTACAAAGCTGTGATCACATCATAGACAACACGTTACTGGCACAAAAACAGACACATAGACCAGTGGAACAGAGTAGAGAGTCCAGATATGGACGCTCAACTCTATGGTCAAATAATCTTTGACAAAGCAGAAAAAAATATACAGTGGAAAAAAGACAGTCTCTTTAGTAGATAGTGCTAGGAAAATTGGACAGCTATGTGTAGAAGAATGAAATTCAACCATTATCATACACCATACACAAAGATAAACTTGAAATGGATAAAAGACCTCAACATGAGGCAGGAATCCATCAGAATCCTAGAGGAGAACATAGGCAATAACATCTTTGACATTGGCCACAGCAACTTCTTTCATGTCTCCAAAGGCAAAGGAAACAAAAGCGAAAATGTACTTTTGGGACTTCATCAAGATCAAAACCTTCTGCACAGCAAAGGAAACAGTCACCAAAACAAAGAGGAAACCCATGGAATAGGAGAAGATATTTGCAAATGACACTACAGACAAAGGGCTGATATAAAAGATCTATAAAGAACTCCTACTACTCAACAGTCAGAAAACTGATAATTCACATCAAAAAACTGGGCAGAAGACATGAACAGACACTTCTCCAAAGCAGACATATAAATGGCTAACAGACACATGAAAAAATGTTCATCATGATTAGGCATCAGGGAGATTCAAATCAAAACCACATTGAGATACCACCTTACACCAATTAGAATAGCCAAAATTAACAAGATAGTAAACAACAAGTGCTGGAGATAATGTGGAGAAAGGGGAATCCTCTTACACTGTTGGTGGGAATCAAGCTGGTGCAGCCAGTTTGGAAAACAGTCTGGAGATTCCTTAAGAAATTAAAAACAGAGCTTCTCTATGACCCTGCATTGTACTACTGGGTATTTACCCCAAAGATACAGATATAGTGAAAAGAAGGGCCATTTGTACCCCAATGTTCATAGCAACAATGGCCATGGTCACCAAACTGTGTAAAGTGCCAAGATGCCCTTCAACAGACAAATGGGTAAAGAAGATATGGTCTATATATTCAATAGAGTATTACACTTCCATCAGAAAGGATGAATACTCAACTTTTGTATCAACATGGATGTGACTGGAGGAGATTATGCTGAGTGAAATCAAGTGGAGAAAGTCAATTATCATACAGTTTCACTTACTTGTAGAACAGAAGGAATACATCAAGGACATTAGGAGAAGAAAAGGGAAAGTGAATTAGGTGAAATCAGAGGGGGAGAGGAACCATGGGAGACTGTGGACTCTGAGAAACAAACTGAGGGTTTTGCAGGGGACGGGGCTGGGGGGATGGGTGAGCCTGATGGTGGGTATTAAGGAGGGCACGTATTACATGGAGCACTGGGTGTGGTGCATAAACAATGAATCTCGGAATACTGAAAAAATTAAATTAAAAGAAAAAGAAAAACTTATATGCACACAAAAAAGGTTAAATACAATGAAGGGATAGAATCTGACTATAAAAATGAAAATTAAAAAAGATTTTTAAAAAGGTATTGATAAGGAGCACTGGGTGTGGTGCATAAACAGTGACTCTTGGAATACTAAAAAAATAAAATTTAAATATTTCAATTTTAAAAGGTATTGATAAGATACTGATTAAAATAGGAAAGTGGAAAAGTTTAAAAAAATACCAAAAGAAAAAAATAAAGAAAATTTTTAAAATTTAACTTTGAAAAACTAAAGAATCATGGGGAAGAAGCCATATATTCTATGTGTTGCATTCCCCTAGCTCTGGAGTTCTGTAGTTCTCATTGATCAGGGAACTTAGTCTTGGCTGGAGGTTTTTGCTGATCTTCTGGGGGAAGGGCCTGTTGTAGTGATTCTTAAATGCCTTTGCCTGAGGCGGAATTACACCGCCCTTGCCAGGGGCCAGGCTAAGTGATCTGCTTGGGTTAACTCTCACAGCTTTTGTTCCCTGAACGCTTTCCATACAGCTCTGGAGGACAAGAATGAAGATGGTGGCCTCAATATCCAGCCCCACAGGAGCTGAGAGCTCAGGGCTCCACTCCCCAGTGCACTTTAAAGAGAAGAGCAGTCAATCCCTCCCATCTCCCTGGTCTCTGGCCACATTCTGAGCTCACCTGGGCTGTGACCAAGTGTCTCTATCTCTGGTACCCACCCCATTTGGAGTTTCCAAACCCAGCTGGTTCCTGGAGCTTGTGTTCTCCCGCACCACTCCTCCCAAAGACTGAAAGTGAGTCTCCCCAGGTCTGCCACTTGCGGGATCCCTGCTCAAAGATCAGTGTCCTGACTGTGCCACGGATCATGGCTTAAGGTAACCCCAAGCTGAGAGGCCATGCCTCAGTTCTGTCTCTATAGCCGGCTTCTTGTTCCATTACCTGGGAACTCTGCCACACTCAGACACCACCAGTCCCCAGTCTTTTTGTGACCACGTGGGTCCTGAGACCACAGTGTCCCTGTGAGGGCTCTAACCCCTCACCTCCCCAGCCCCCCAACCCCCGCTTAGCCTCTGGAGTGACATCCCTCAGTGGAAAGACTTCTGAAAGTTCCGATTTTGTGCTCCACTGCTCTACCGCTTAACGGGAGCCAGCCCCTCCCTGTGGTCTATCTTCCCATATATTGCCTCAGATTCACTTCTCCACATGTCCTACCTTCCATAAAGTGGTCACTGTTCTATTCCTAGAATTGCTGCTATTCTTTTCTTTGATCTCTTGTTGAGTTTGTAGGTGTTCAGAATGGTTTGATAACTATCTAGCTGATCTCCTGGGACCAGATGAAATTTAGGTCTCCTACTCCTCCACCCTCTTGCTCCTCCCCCCTGAAATGGTAACAACTTAATGCATGCAGGGCATAATGCGTGGCACAAAAAAACACTAACTACTGTTGTTAGAGCAATAATAATTATCATGTTATTTATTATTATCATCGACATGAACAGCCCTAGAATGGACAGCATTGATATATGCTCTTTAGAGAATATGGACATCTTCACTTGACATAAATCACACACACAAACATTGATATATTATTTTCTTTTTTTCTTAATTTAATTTTATTTTTTCAGTGTTCCAAGATATGGAGCACATACCCAGTGCTTCATGCGATATATTATTTTCTATCTTTTCATCTGAACAATCTAGGCAATAAATAAACTCATGCACATAGATAAAAAACCCTATAAACAGGACAATGAAAAGGACCAGTAGTGTGAATAATCCTAACTGACAGGTCATTAGTACTTGATTATTTGGGCATGTGCAAGATCTGCTGCATGGACAGATCCAGGGCATTTCTTGCTGGTGTTTGCAGTAGAATTAAGGGTGTGATCCAAATGGCAGGACAATCATGCTTCTTCTAGAACAGACCATCAACCCTCATACCTGTGACAGAGAGGGTAGAAGAATGTGTTTTTTAAGTCAGAGTCTGATGGGCCTGTTCCAAACCAGGGACTCAGGGCCTGGTCAAGTCAGAGAAGCCAGGTCACAGAGAGAATAATCCATGAAGGGAAGCTGAGTTGTGGCAGACAACTTCAGTGCTCCAAGGCAGCCTCCTAGAATCCCTTTTTATCATGTCTCTGTCTACCTCCTACTTTTTTTAATGTGTTATTTCAATTACCTGCACCTGCAACTCATCTTTGGTGGCCTGTCTTCTAGCTATTAGAACCACTTGTCCCCTCCCACAGAGAACTGGAGGATTGCTTTATGACCCCTTCCCCACCCCTAAGGCCCATGATTATGGCACAGAGAGTAAAAAAGCCCGGGTAATTTGCTTCAGATTTTGGCCACTTAGTGACAGAATTTCTAGGCCAGAGGCCTCCTGCTAAACCAAGCTGATCCCCTTTCCTTGTAGCTTTTTGCTTGAGATAGTTCCTTGCTCCCTATTTTCCCCCTTCCCTTCGTGATCATGGTATCTCCCCTGCCAGGTAAGTATTTCTCCCCCTTCCCTATTCAGCCTGCTAGCTTCCCTAGGGTATCCTTGGAACAATTTCTTTTAAAAAATACTTATATACAAGTCATTGTCTCAGATCTGCTCCTGGGAATTCTACCTAAACCATAGGTCAAAATAAGAGCCCAGAGCAAGGGAAGCTGTTAATGTAGCTCTTAGAATTTCCTTCTTTCAGTCAGATACTGAAAATGAATTTCAGTCTTTACTTTGTGTTGTGGGATTTAATCCCTTTCAGAGGAAGCAAGACTCTTTCTTGAGTGTGCAGAATTCTAATCCCTGGTTCTGGCTCTTTAGCATCTTCAAACCCATCTTCAAACATGTTAACAGTGACACATGGGGTCCTGGGGCTGGGGAGCCCCTCAGAAGGGGCCAGGCCAGCTTCCCTATTCTGGAACAGTGGATAAAGCCTTTGCAAGGTAAGACAGCACTTTGCAAGTCCCTCATAGGTCTCTTTCTCTTATGGGAAGTTCAAACTCCGGAGACTTTCTGCATCTATATGTAAGCCTAATCCAGGAATGGATGAGATCCTTTGGGAACTTGGGTTCCTGATTGGCCCTACAACTTATCAGCTTGCCCTAAATATCTCAGTAAGGAAACTGAGTCTGTATCCAGGACCTATACTGAGGCCCCTGGAGAATAAAGCCCTGTTGAGTTCCCTATGAACTCCCTTGCTTGGAGACCTTTGAAAGAAGACCAGGAGAGTGCTTATTGTGCTCTCTCTAGTGTCTCATCTGTGTGCAGGAGTAAATGGGGAACCCAAGCTTGGTAAAGATAACAGAACTCAGGAACTCTGAACTCAAGAATGGAGCCAGTATCATACCTTTCAGAACCCAAGCAAGCAGTGAGGAATTGGACAGGATGCACATTGGGAGAAAAAAGGGAAACAGCTCTAACAACTAGATCTGATGGCCTTAAACCTCCCAGCAAGTCCCAAAGTGAGGACTCAATAACAATCAACACTTGTAAGAAGGATGTCATAGCATTGTGACTTTTTTTTTTAAGATTTTATTTATTTATTAGTTAGAGAGAGCGAGCACAGGCAGACAGAGAGGCAGGCAGAGGCAGAGGGAGAAGCAGGCTCCCTGCCGAGCAAGGAGCCCGACATGGGAATTGATCCCAGGACGCTGAGATCATGACCTGAGCCGAAGGCAGCTGCTTAACCAACTGAGCCACCCAGGCGTCCCGCATTGTGACATTTTGAGTTAATATAATTCTAGCCATAAGCAAAGAAATTTATTCTTCAACCAACACATACAGTCTTATTACTGAAGAAATAACCTCTTATTTTAAAGCTTCCTTGAAACACTGAAACAACTCATCACTTTCGATGGACCCCACCCACCCAACCACAGCCTGAAAACCCTAAACAAGGAAGCACTGGGGTAGTCCTTTTCAAGGTTGTTGTTATCATTGATGATGTCCTCAGTGTGGGGCTTAGGAGCAGATCAAAGTAGATATAGTCAATCACAATGATTTCCCCTGAATCTCACCTGCCAACATAGGAGCTACTGTAGGGTGAGAAGAATACCTGAAGGGAGTCTTTGCGGATCAGGGTCAGACAACCCCTTTAAGTTGACTAAAACCTCATGTGGTTTCCAGTGGTTTGAAGGGTTACAAGGGTAGACTGCACCAGCATCAGTCTCCTCTGTTACTCACAGGAGGGTGAGTGAGACTCACTCTAGGCCATTTCTCCACTGCCCAAATGCATGTGTGCTGTGGCACTTTTTTTTTTCTACAAAAAGGAGATAAATAAACATGGGCAAACCTTGTGAGTAGGCTAAGAAGCTTACTCCAAAAAAAAAATCACACGGAAGCAATAGGTAGGGATTTTGTCTTCATGTGCCCCAGCAACCATACAAGACACATCAACCATACAAGACACATCCACAGACCTTGGGTTTGCAGTGTTCCTGGTGTCTGGAAGCCCCAGACAGCAGACTCAGGGATATTCGGCTGCAGCACAAATGGCTTCTCTCCATTGTGCACTACTTGTTTCTTTTTATCTTACCCCTAACTTTTTATGGGATTCTGCATGTAAGACCAAAGTTATAGTGCCAGCAAACGCACAATGTTTCCATGGGGAAATCATTATTCTTGTGTGCTTGAAGCACTTGTTTGAACTGTCTTTAAATTATTTCTCTGGAAATAGGTCTGGCTTAAATGTGTTTATCCCTCTGCCTTTGTTAGTCCTTGTTTGCATTCGCTGGGCATTAGTAACAGATGAGCACAGTCATAGTAAGGTATTTAGCTCTTTGAGGCACTGTAGTTGTTTCCACATTTCTAGCCTAGATAAAATCAACAAGAACTAGGAAGGATGCTATGGCTAGAAGCCCATGAAGAAGAAAGTAGGATATAACTGGGGACAGAGAACTCACAAGGGAGAAGCTGGGAATATATCTTTGCTTATATAACTGAGTATATGTATATATATATATACACCTACAGACATTTTTTATCTTTTGTTCTGAAATACGTAGATCTTGCAGAAATCCCAAATCCGAAATGGGCTGATGAGTGAAAACTTATATCCAGAAACATGAAGCAAAAGCAATGTGGGAGTTATATGTTCAGTCTTGTCTGATCTCCCATGTGCTTCTAAATAAGTCTGTTTCCTTCTCTCAACAGTGGAAAGCTGCACCAGAGCCAAGAGCCCTCCCAAATTTGATTTTCCAGGGCTCCAAGATATAGAAGAGTTAACAATGAAAAAAAACATCCCCAGGTTGGCCAGAGAGGGGGGCTCTCCCAGATCCAGAAGTTACACTGTGGGGGAATAAGGCAATGGCAGGAAGTATGGCATTGTAGTTAATAGGGAGGTTTGCAGAGTCCAGAGCAGAGGTTCATACCCAGGCTCTGCTACTCCCTAGCTCTGCAACCTTGAGCTGGTTCTTAATGTCTCTGTGCCTTCATTTCCCCATCTGTAAATTGAGGCTAATAATAGCTACCTCATAGGACTTGAGTGAGGAAAACATAATGTGCACAAGATATTTAGAACTATGCCTACCTTCACAATAAGTGCTCAACAGATACTTTCATATATGTTTACATGGCTACATGCATTTATGTGTGTATGTATATGTGTATGTGTGTGTATATGTACATACATATATATATATCTGATATATATGGATATATCTGATATATATGGAGTGAAACATATATATCACTCCAGCAATATTGGAGGGTCTACCAGTGGGTGTGACAGAGATTGGCAGATACCTCCCAAGAGTCTTTCAGCCTTAGGGGGAAATAAAAATAAACACTTGCCCAAGATGCCAGGATTCAAATTTTGGCAAGCTGATCCCAGAACCTAGACTGCAGTGTTTGAGGAAGGCTGAGGGACTATGAGGTTAGGGAGGTAAGTTGTAGGTTGAAGTGTGAAGGACTAACAAGTCTGGTCTGTGTCCTACAGACAGCAAGGAAGCCTCTATAGCTATAGAGCTGGGCATGGATGTTATCTAGAAGGTTTAGGAAGGACAGTGCAGGCTAGGTGAAGGCTGTGCTCAATGGTAGGTAAAGACTGTGGCAGGGAAGTCAACAGCGAGTTGTTTTAAGCCTCCATGGAGATGAAAAAGACCTGAGTTAAGACAGCTACAGAAGGAATGTAGGTGACAGTGAGGTCTGGGCATCAGAGGACCTTCAGAGAATTCTGAATTCTCCCACTTGGAAGAATTGGAAAGAATCACGCTAATGACTTACATGAGAAACAAAGAAGAAGAATATTTGAAGAGGAGAAAATGATAAGCTCAGTTTGGGATATTAAGCTGGAGGTGTCCATAGGGCCCCCAAGGAGACATATTCCATGATTTTTAAAATAAGAGGAGTCTGTTGCATAGGAAAGCAAGCATTCCAGGCTGGACAAAGAAATCAGTGGGGATGGAGGGCAGTTTTGGTCAAGCCCTGGGAAGGATTGGAATAGCTCATGGAGGTTTCACAGAGCAGAAGAGAGCATGACGAGAGCCCAGCTTATGTGGGGTTCTGTCCTTTTCTTAGCACATCCAAAGCATTGGATGCCAACATTGGGAAGCAAATCAGCTCCCAGATCTTCAGCATCCTGGTATCCTCTGTGGTTCCTCTGAACCAAGCCGGGGGCCTGCCATCTAGCTCCTTGGCTCACTTTCAAAGCCATGCTAGTCCTACACTGGTATACTCTTACCAACCACTGACCACGCTGCCCAGCCTTCCCTCTGATCTCCATCCATGGCAGGCAGCCTCCCTTCAGCTGGGTTCTCATTCCCAGATGAGTCTAAGGCAACTTCAGAAGAGACCAGCCTTTGGAGGGACTTTGCTTTGGTTCTCCAACCTCACCAGGGGTTCCACTGAGCCACTCATATACCCAATCATATGTGTCTAATGATGACTGAAGTGCCAGGCAGGAGAGGATGCCTCCTTAGCCCTCCTGACTTTCCATGCTCTTATCAGCATGATCTTCACAAGGACATTTTTCAATAAAAAATTTAGTACAACAATTGCTATTTATATCCAATCCAGTTCTTCTCATTTCCCATTTCTGTCTCTTTACCTATCTTTAAACTCGAAGATGGCGGGGAATAAGCTGGTAAGGCAGGGAGTAGAGAAAAAAGTAGAAGTGTGGAGAAGATTGTTAAGAATACTAAAGATTTATTCTAAGTTGAATTTTCAGACTAGAGAGTTCAGGAAAGGTTAAAACTTGTACTGAGTTCCCATGGACAAGATGGATATTCTCTGGCTGATCAGCTGTCTGGTCTGAGAGGATGAGTTCTCCCCTTCACAGAGGGGAAAGGTAGGTAAGCAGCTACTTCACAATCCACATGTCTGAGAGGTGATTTGATGTTTAGTTACTCTCCCTCTACAGTAAGAGTATAGCAAGAAGGAAGGTTTCCAAGTAAAGCAAGGACTATTTGGGTCAGACATAAGAAAGGACTTCTAGGCAGTGAAAACCATTAGGAAAAAATTCTAGAAATAGTATGTATCTAAGGTATTGTGGTTGTAGTTTCATGGGAAGGCCAAAGAATGGATGGGGTGAGAGCTACCTTCCATACCCAAGAAGAAAGTTAAAAATTCCTAAATTCTGGTGAAAAATTAGTTGGTGTGGCAGTGTGGTGAAATGCATGATGCCTGGGCTTTGGAGCTGAATGGGCATAATGTTTCATCCAAACTTCAACACTTGTTAACTGGGTGGCCCTACCCAAGTGAAAAATAACAATACTAAACCTTGGTTTTCTCATCTATACGTTAAGGATAATGGGGATCATAGTAAATTTTCTGGATTATTTTACTTGCTAGAAAAAATATGTGTAAGGCAACTCACACATAGTGGGTATTCAACTTTTTTAAAACTTGGATTGGGTTTTCCATTTACTCCTGTTTTTTTGTTTTGTTTTGTTTTGTTTTGTTTTGTTGAACACATAATAAAGCCCCAAAGCACTCAGTTCTGGTTTCTATTATATTTGAAAATGCATTCACATCTGACTGGAAGCAAGTGCAGATTCTCAGGGCAAAAAACAAACTCCATTGTCTGCTTATTTATAATTAGTGACATATTACCCATTACATTTAGGACTGGTTGTGACTGGTGAAGGAAACAAAAGCCCTATGAAGTGTCTAGTTTGTGCTCTGATTTAAGCTGCAGAGTTTTATGGCACAACATCCATGGCTTATTGTAATGAAAGCAAGGACCAGGTTCCAGTGAAAATGCCCAACACCCAAATGACCCCTGGGGAATGTAAATGAAGGGAAATTTCACTTCATAGTAAAGTGAAAGCTGATCATTTGTCTTTTCATCATGTCTCCAATGCTTACCACATTGCTTCTCTAAAGCATAGCCTCAATTCCCTCTCTTGGACCAGAAGCAGATTTTTTAAAACTGTCTACATTGGGAACCACTCAAAAGCCTAGGCATTGATGTTGGATTGTATTTGTGAACTCAGGGGAGCAAAGACAGGATGGCTTATCCCAATATTAAGTGTTTTTGGCAAATGAAAAAGACCTACCACCTGCAGGTCTTTAACAAGCAACATGGATCTATTTATACTATCTCATCTGGACTGTGAAGGGAACTTGATGTGTGAGATGGCTGGCAGGGCCGGGTATCCTTCATGCCCATGAACAGATATGAACAAGCATCTACATGCTGGACCCAGATCTTTGTCTTATACTTGGTGCATCAACCTGCCTTGCCCACCTTGGCACATAGGTCTCAGAGTGGCTGAGTTCTTGGGCATATTCTGAGGCACTAAATGTCATGTCTTTTTTTTTTTTTAAAGATTTTATTTATTTATTTGTCAGAGAGAGTGAGCACAGGCAGACAGAGTGGCAGGCAGAAGCAGAGGGAGAAGCAGACTCCCTGCTGAGCAAGGAGCCCGATGTGGGACTCGATCCCAGGATGCTGGGATCATGACCCAAGCCGAAGGCAGCTACTCAACCAACTGAGCCACCCAGGTGTCCCTGTCATGTCTTTTTTTATTTTTGTTCTCATTCTATCCCAGAAGGACCTCAGAAATCCTGGAGGTAAAAGAAAGATTCTCTTAGATCACAGACCCCTCACAAAAATCTCCATTTAGTGTTCAAATCCCCCCATCAGTTAATATGGGTTGGGTTATATGAGACACATGGCCTATATACAACAGCAAAATCTATTATACTTTGTGTATCAAGAACATGTCATGACACATAAAGAGATGGAAAGCCAATCCATGCTCTTGGATTAGAATTAATACTGCTAAAATGTCCATGTTACCCAGAGAAATCTACAAATTCAAGGAAATTACTAACAAAATACCAACAGCATTTTTTTAAATAAAACTAGAACAAATAATCCTAAAATTTGTATGGAATCACTAAAGACCTGGAATAGCCAAACAATTATGAGAAAGAAGAACAAAGCTGAAGGTATCACAATTCCAGATTTCAAGGTACACTGCAAGCCATAGTAATCAAAACAATATGGTACTGGCATAAAAATAGGTACATAGGTCAGTGGAAGAGAATAGGGAACCCAGAAATAAACCTACATTTCTATGGTCAATTAATCTACAATAGGGGGTACAGGAATGTACAATGGAGAAAAGACAATCTCTTCAACAAATGGTTCGGGGAAAACTGGATAGATACATGCAAAGAATGAAACTTAACCACTTTCTTATACCAGACTCAAAAAAAAAAAAAAAACCCTCAAAATGGATTTAAGACCTAAAAAATGAGACCTGAAACCATAAAACTCTTAAAGAAAACATAAGCAGTAATCTCTTTGATACTGGCCTTAGCAAAATTTTTCTAGATATTTTACCTGAGGCAAGGGAAACAAAGGCAAAATAAATTAATGGACAACACCAAAATAAAAAGCTTTTGCACAGTGAAGGAAACCTCAACAAAACAAAGGCAATCTACTGAATGGGAGAAGGTATCAGCAAATGAAATATCCAACAAGGGGTAATATCCTAAATATATTAAATACTTATATAACTCAATACTAAAAAAATCAAACAATCTGATTTTAAAATGGTCAGAAGACTTGAATAGACATTTTCCCAAAGAAGACATAAAGATGACCAACAGGGACATGAAAATTTGTTTAACATCAGTATATCATCATCAACAAGATGTTCATCATCAAGGATGTCCAAATCAAACCTTCAATGAAGTATCACCTAGCACCTGTTAGAATGGCTAAAATCAAGAAGACAAGGAGCAACAAGTGTTGGTGAGGATGTAGAGAAAAAAGGAACCCTCATACACTGTTGGTGGGAATGTAAATTGGTACAGCCACTGTGGAAAACAGTATGGAGGGTTCTCAAAAAATTAAAGATACCATATGAGCAATAATTGTACTATTGTGCATTTACCCAAAGAAAATGAAACACCAATTCAAAGATACACACACCTCTATGTTTATTGCAGTATTATCTACAACAGTCAAGGTATGGAAGCAACCTAAGTGTTGCTATTCATCAATAGATAAATGGATAAGGAAGATTTGGTACATACACATAAATACACACACACGCACACACACACAATGGAGTACTGTGCAGCCATAAAAAAGATGAGCTTTTCCAGTTAACGCAATGTGGATGGACTTAGAGGGAACTATACTAAGTGAGATAAGTCAAACTGAGAAAGACAAATACCATATAATTTCACTCTTATGTGGAATCTTAAAAAAAAGTGAGTAAACAAACAAAAAGTGGACTCCGATCTATAAATACAAAGTGATGCCTGCCAGGGAGCAGGGAAGGTTGGAAAAAAATGGGTGAAGGGGAATGGGAGTTATAGACTTCCAGTTATGCAATGGATAAAAGGCAAAACAAAAGGAATATAGTCAATGATACTGTAATAGTGATGATTCAGGACAGGTAGTAGCTATGTTTATGATGAACAGAGCATAATGTATAAACTTGTCAAATCACTATGCTGTGCCCCTGAAACTAGTGTAAACATGTGAGCCAAATAGATTCAATTTTTTTTAAAAAAAGAAGAAAAGAGAATCTGCATAAACCAAAAAAGTATATCCTGAACACTTAACAACTATCTGGATGAGCATCTTTAGGGCTTTTAAATAGAGCATAGTATATCAGTCAGGGTACCAGAAGGAAAGAGGCAACTATTCAAATGGGATGACTGAAAAGAGTGTAAAGACACGATGTGGGCAAAGCACCACAACCAGGAGTGGTGCTGCACCCAAAGGCTAGCAACAGTGGAAACCCATTACCACCTGTATTTGCTTTCTACTGTTGCCATAACAAATCATTGTAAATTTAATGGCTTAGAATGAGACCCAATTGTTCTATCACAGCTGAATAAGTCAAAACTGTACTTGTGGTGTAATTCAGCTGGGTCCTCTACTTCATCCCACAAGGCTAAAATTATTATGCTGCCAAACCTATATTCATTTCAGGAGGCTCTGGGAATGAGTCTGCTTCCAAGCGCATGCAGGTAGTTTGCAGAATCCAGTTCCTTATGAGCATAGGACATAGATTTGTTTCCTTACTGACTGTCATCTTGGGCTGCCCTTAGCTCCTCGAGCCTCCTCCTCTCTGGCCAGCACCAGTATTATATCTTCTCACACTTGTAATCTGTCTGATTTCTTCCACTGCAGCATCTTACTCCAGCTAGAGAAAGTTCATATAGGTTCATGTGATTAAATTGGACCCACTTGGATAATCCTAGATACTCTGCTTTAGAAGGGCCATGACCTTGGTGCCTAGGTAGCTCAGTTGGCTAAGCATCCAACTCTTGATTTGGACTCAGGTCATAAACTTAGGGTCATGAGATCAAGCACTGCATTGGGCTTTACAGTGAGCATGGAACCTGTTTGGGACTCTTTTTCCCTTTGTCCCTGATCCCCTACTAGAGCTCATGCTCTCTCAAAAAATAAAATAAAGGGTCATGACCTTAATCACATTTGCAAAACTCATTTTGACATGTCATGTAATATATTCAGTTTCCAGGGATTAGGTGTGGTCATTTTGGTGGGACTATTCTGCCTAACATGCCACCCCTAGGATTGAAAAGGTTAAGGGAGGGCACTCTTACCAGAATGCAGCGAAAACTGTAGCCCTGGTAGAGGTAGGAGCTGGGGCCATACGTTGAGTGAACAACTACTGCCAAACAGCAACCTGGCAGGAAGGGGTGGGGAGGAAATATTCTGAGATCTCTCTCTGCTCACTCTCTGATATCTTGTCACCACCTTCCATTGCCTAGGCCAAAATGGCACTCAGAGGGCAAGGAAGCTGAGGTGAAGGAGTCCATAGAGTTCAACTTCCCCAGGTTCAGATTGGGGCAGATAAGAGTAGAGTAAATCTCTAAGGATGAAAGCAGAATGGCCAGCCTATGAAGGTATCAAGTGAATCTAGGCTGTATTCCCATTGGGATCCAGACTTTTCTAGGCAGTTCTGGAAGAATAAATAACAGGGCACTGTTTACATGAGCAACTTGACTCCTGAAAGAACACAGGGAAGGATGAGTAGAAGTAGGGATGTTGGCTTAAGGACAAGAAGCTAATAAAACAAAGGGAGGCCTGATTCAAAGACTGGTATATTATCTGTTACTCATATCAAACTCAGAGCCATTCTACTGGACTTATGCCCAAGTCTTTGGCCAAAAGTGTTCTGTCTGATAAAGAGCAAGCAAAGATGATGAGCCTCATCTCTATAGAACACTGAAAGTATGAGGAGTAGTGCATGGCCACCCAAATTGGTGATGGCTGCTGTAGTTTGTAAGTCATTATGTATATAACCTATGCAGGTGCTTTTAGTGTCTGCATCAGGGACCTTGGCCCAAACATTCTGCAGCAGCTGAACTAGGAAAGCCATGAAGGGCAAAATGGTTACTGCTGCCTTTTGAGATGGCTAGAGCTGTTAGCACACTGAGTTGGAGCAGTAATGGAAGAAGGTAATGCACCCAGTGGGAAATTATTGTAGGGCAAGGAGCATGGGAGAAAGGAAACAGAAATATTATTTTCTGTCTGTTATTATTATAGTATAGCCTGGGAAATGTGGAGTTACATATAAAGACAGGTGGGGCTAAGTCTGTTCATCAGAGTTCTAGCAGGAAAGAGGCTATCACACTCAAACTGAGTTATTTAAGACCAGCTTAATGAAGAGACTTCTTCCAAAGTTCCAAGTGGGAGAAAGAATCCGCAAAAGATAGTGCTATGTCCTGGGGGCTAGGTAGCCACAGCAGAGAGCTATTACAATTCCTAGGCCTGAAAGGTAGAAGGGAGAAAGTGGTTACTAGAAGCCAGAAGACAGAGTGAGCTCCAGACTTCAGTAGAGGGAAGTGGCTGCCACAGGTTGGAAACCAGGGGTGGGAGGGGCAAAGCTGATCTCTTTCTTTGAGTCTCCCAGTGTTGGTACCCTCACATGGGACAAATCTAAGGTCAATCTCCCCAGGGAACAGAGGACTGTAAGAGGGAATAGGGAATGGATCTAGAGTAGAAAGCTAATGATAGTTCCTGAACTGCTTTTGAATATGCCACAGAAAGATCAGGTCAGATGCTCTGTGTGCAGTAGAAGGTCCATGGGAATTGAATCAATGCCATGAAGTAAAAAGCCACTGAACAGTTCCCTAGTGACCTGAGTTAATCAGATTTCACCAAATGCTTAACCATAGTGTAGAACAGAGTTTACATATGGGAGATACTGTTTTGTTGCATCTACATTTGATCTCTTTCTCCTTTGAAGCAGCATGTTTCCTACAGGGTGACTTTTTAAAACTCTAACTATTTAATTTGGGAGAACAAAAAATATTTCTTTTTATAAAGGAAAAACTCAACTTCATATGTTTTCCTCCAAATCCCCTGACTTTCTGAGATTATGTATTTTGCTGTTGGGCAGCTTTTTCCCTCCTCAGTTATACAATAAACTCTTTGTTGTTCAACATTCTATTAACCACAACCCTCTAGTAACCAGCACATCTGTAAATCTCCAGTACAATAATTGTTGTTCATAATCATGACCCTGGGGCTCTGCATGGTCTCAAATGCCTTCCAAGCCATCAAAGAGAATGCACTAAAATGAGTTTGTGTTCCCAGAGCACACATCAACCAACCACAAAGGGCAGGAGTCCAGATAAGTGCTAGGTAGAAGAAGAAATAAAGTGGGGATTTCAAATTTGTCACAGGTAATTCAAAGTGTGGATAATAAAAATCTGTACTACATCTGTTAGAACTTCCCTCTCTCAGTGACTTTCTTCATGGTCAACATGAACTCAACTAAAATACTCAAGTATTACTTTCAATCTGTAAAAGCAGATGTCCGGTGTGCCCAATTAAATCACTGCTGTTTGTGCCTAATCTGTAATATCCATTGACAAATTAGAAGAGGTTAAAAAGCTTTCAAAATTTGAAACTTTCCGAGCTTAAGAGTGAGTGAAACATACTCTCTCCCTTTGGCCACTACTACATTATAAGTCCCATCTGCTGACCACACAGCAGCAAACTCTTAAGCCATTTCCAGACTTTGGATGGACAATACCAAGCTTCACATGGAATGCTCTCCTCTCTCTGAGAAAATCTTTGTATTCGTCATGGCCACATATAAGAATGAAAACATAAAAAAAAAAAAAAAGGAGAAGAAGAAAGAGATTGAAGTTGAGATGGGGTGATTTTCTGAACAGAGCAATTAGGACTCACAAACTCAAGCTTGCTTCTTGGATAAAGCACTGCAAGAGTATGTTTCTACAGCATGAGGTGAATTTCACTCTGGAGGAGAACTAACTCATTATATCCCATGTAAGGTTTTTTATATAAGTCAATTTCAACTACTATCACAGGTTGGATGTGACAATGTATAGCTAGTTGATTGGCATGGGGGGAAAATCTGTTGCATTAGGGAAGAGTAAAATATGATCTCAAACATAGTTAGCGGAAACATATCTTCACAGCAAAACTGAACGTATTTGGTTTTAAAGAAGAACAGCAAAAATCGGACACCATGATTTCCACAGTTGGAGATAAGCCAATCCCTAGAAGGAAGTGTTCAAAAGATTATGGTAGAGTCTTATTTCCATAAAAAATATATAAACTTTCTTGATTCTCCATTTAACATTTCGGAAGGGTTGAGACAAGTGAGAAAATGTATGTTTTCAATGGTAGCATTTTTTGGTATGTGATCTGAAGAGTGTGTCTTCTATAGGCACCATACTTCCTACAACTTAGCATCAGGCTTGACTCTGGTCTTACCAGAGGACAATGACCTATCATGGGATCTCATAGTTTTTGCATATTCTAAATTTCATGTTTTCCACCCAAATATTCTACATCAGCCCAATTATCTCACTTAGAGTTTCTCAACTGGGGTGCTTCTGGCATTTTGGCTGAAACAATTCTCCCCAAGTGTGTGGGGTGTTTGGATGTTTAGTCTCTCTGGCCCTTATCCACTAAAAGCCAGTAGCACTCCCATACTACCCTAAGTTTTTAGGACCTACACCACATTTACAAGAACTCCCCTAGAAGGCATTTCTATCTCCCTTATGAGAACCACTGGCTACTTCATGTGAAGGTTCCAAGGCAGCAACAGGGAAGCCAGTTGCAACCCAGGACAGGGCCAGGCAACAGATTACTTTTCTTGCCCCATCTTTTCTGGGCCACTCATCTCACTGCTCTTTTCCTAAAGCCACAAGTTGAGAGTCATCCATGATACAAAGATGATACAAAAAGTCCTTGTATTTGTATAGACATTTAATTATTTTTTTAAAAGTCATGGTTTTCTGGCAAATCTGATTCATGCTAGTATAGCTTTCCCAGCTCCCTTTTCTCCTATACCCTGGGATTCCTCAGGATTAACTTCCTGTATCTCTGAACTTCTACCTAAATTTTGGTGCCAAACTGTCCAAGGCTTAAAAAGATTTTCACACCACCTTTGCCTCCAGATAAGGCTCTCCCCACTTAACCTGATTTCATTCTCTCCCCCAAAGCTGCTCACTGCCAGCCCCATCTTCTTAGACTATAGTAGAGACTCTCCAAAGAGGGCTACCATTGATTCTTTTCCTCCTTGTATGTGCATGCTGCTCCCTCAAGATGAGGGATCTATTCTACTTCCCTTTGAATTTTGGCTGGCCTTTTTTCTGGCTATGACCAATCAAATGCAACAGAAGTGATGAGTAGTAACTTCTGAGACCTTGCAAAACCAGCTGCTATGTCAGAGGTTGGATTACTCTGAGACCACATGCTATAAGGAAGACCAAACTAAGAACATGGAGAGGCAACCAGAAGGAGTACTAAGTCAGCTAACCTATAAGCATAGCCTTCCTAGACCTGCCAGCCCAAGCACCAGCTGAATGTTAAGTATCCCAACTGATACCACATGGAGAAGAAAACTACTCAACTGAGTCCAAAATTATGAAAAATAAATTGTTGTTTTGAGCTACTAAGTTTTGGAATAATCTGTTATACAGCAATAAATAACTAAAACACAGGCTGTGTTAAAAAAAATCTCTGTCCCAGGCTACACTGGAGGCTATGCTTTAAATCTATTAATTTGAGCAGGACTGTGTTCGATAGCCTACCAGCTCACATCAGGAAAGGAGAGGGCTTGCTAACTGCTGCACTAGCCCTCAGCCACTGGCATTTCTTAGACTCCTTTTCGTAGGATTCCACTTTCTTGTAGCATCTTGTCAAAGAAAAGAATT
This sequence comes from Taxidea taxus jeffersonii, assembly GCA_003697995.1. Classification (NCBI taxonomy): domain Eukaryota; kingdom Metazoa; phylum Chordata; class Mammalia; order Carnivora; family Mustelidae; genus Taxidea; species Taxidea taxus. The sequence goes on from ML108633.1 coordinate 41,783, forward strand.
TTCTTCCTATCAGTCCAACCTCTTCTTTTCATATAAAGGACACAAGAATCAGCTGTAGCTAAGCTTCCTAGGAATTGGTAGTTCCACTCTTGTGGTGACTCCATCCTAGTTTTATCTAGTAGGTGTAATTTTTCTTCAAGGGTTGTCTTGGTAACCACATGGGGACTTCCATTCTATTCCTCCAGAGATCATTTTTTCCTTGAAGTATAGACTCATGTTTAAGTAAATTGATCATATAATTTGTATGATTTATTTCTCCTTTGAACACAAGTTGCTTATTTACCAAATTTTTAGAATATTCTCGTATTTTCATTCTCTATGCCGAAGACTTTTTGTTATATCTCTATCCCTATGCTTTATTAACTTGTAGGAGTTCACCATCACATTTGAAAAAGAGCAAAAAGGTTATGAACTATCTGTTATTATCTCTGCATAATCCTGCCCTTCACCTCACAAAGCTTTCAAGTTCTTTCCAATCCATTTTTGGGAACTAACTTCACTTTAAGTTTAGAAATCTTTAAGATGTAAATTTTAATTTGTAATCACTGTTACATAACCTTACCCCATAGCAAATCCCTTGCAAAACAGAATGGAAAGCATAATTCTAAATTAGGCATCATTTGGCAACTACTTTAAGAAATGATTTAGGGCGTCTGGGTGCTTCAGTGGGTTAAGCCTCTGCCTTAGGCTCCGGTCTGATCTCAGGTTCCTGGGATTGAGCCCCGCATCAGGCTCTGTGCACAGCAGGGAGCCTGCTTCCCCCTCTCTCTGCCTGCCTCTCTGCCTACTTGTGATCTCTCTCTCTTTTAAGTAAATAAATAAAATCTTTAAAAAAACAAATGTTTTAATTTTTTAAAAATAAAATTTTTACCAGCTAATTTATACATTCCTCTAAAATTTGGACACATCAAAGTCCAAAACATATTAGCCTGCTTAAAAGGATTATTTTACCAATGACTGCTGCTTTGGTGATTTACTTACTGTCCTGTTCCAAAGTTCATTTTGGAAACTTTGAAAACACTTTGAAGACATGTTTATAAAGGCCATATGTGTTCAACACAGAGGCAGAGGGCAAGAATTCAAAATCATGTTGATGAAACCAAAGTCAAAGTTTGGGGAAATAATTGGGTTTTTTGAGCTGAGATGTATTTCTATCAGTATTTTTAAATGGCCCTGGAGCTGCCACTCCTAGACTATAGAAGTAAATGACAAGGCAATACAAGAATAAGGAGTAGGAAGTCCCATGCACCACAGAGACATCCAAAGTGAAGGTGGATTACTTGGATTATAGATCTGGCAGTTTGGGGAAGCCTTTTGGATTTTTCAACTCTGCCCTTACAGAGATACAGCTGAGGCCCACTCAAGCTCTGAGGGTGGGTGAATTTAGTGAGTAAAAGATGGGACAGCTCTTTCTCCAGCCCCTACAACGTGCCACAAGTTTACATACATAATCTCAGTTAAGCTTCACAATAGCCTAGAGAGGTAGAAAACATTCAGAAATAAAGGAAACAAAAGCTCAGAGAGCTTAAATAATTTGCTCAATTATTTGCTTAAATAATTTGGGACTTGAACTCCGATCTGATGACCCAGAGACTCTTTCCTCTATACATCAGAGACCCTCTGAAGCCAGGAACAAAGACTGTTAGTTTGTCTCTGCACCAACACAGAACCCACTTTTAATCTTGGTGGATAGCTGCCAAATGCGTGCCCTGGGTAATGGAGATTAGATAGAAGAAAGTGGATAGGTAAGAAAAAAAAAAAGTCACAAGTTATGAGCAGTTGCTAGGTCTTGCTTGTTTCGATTTGCTAGCCCTATCTTCATAAACACACTGTCTCTACATTGGACCCTCACAAAATACTGGCAGGTGTTCATGATCTTTGTTGAGTTCAATCCATAACTAATGAGAATGATGATGATGATGGTGACAATGAAAACAATGACAAAAAGTTAAAATTTAATGAGCAATTTAGTGCATCATAGATACTGTCCTACACACTCTTTGGGTGCTCAGGATAACCTATGGGGAGGTACTATTCTTATTACATTTTACAGATAAGAAAACTAAGGCACAGAAATGTTAAGGAACTTGTCCAGGGCTACACAGCTAGTGGAGGTCAGAATAAAAAAATCAAACTGAATCAGGCTGATTTTAGTACCCATCCATATTCTTTTTTTTTTTTTAAGATTTTATTTGTTTATTTGACAGAGAGAGAGAGAGAGATCACAAGTAGGCAGAGAGGCAGGCAGAGAGAGAGGAAGAAGCAGGCTCCCTGCTGAGCAGAGAGCCTGATGTGGGGCTCCATCCCAGGACCCTGAGATCACTACCTGAGCTGAAGGCAGAGGCTTAACCCACTGAGCCATCCAGGTGCCCCAGTACCCATCCATATTCTTAATCGTTCTAATGTGTTTCTCAAACATCCTAAGAATTACTTGAAGCGCTTGTTAAAAATACTCTTCCTAGTGCCTTTCTCTGGAGACTCTTGTCTAGAAGGTTTGAATTGCAACCCAGAGCACTATAATTTCAGAATCTTGTGAGATTCTTACAATGAGAAACTCTTCATTTCCTTCTGCTATCAGCCACTGCTGAAGAAACCCCTCCAAAAGTGCATTTGTACACTGTCAGAAGCAGCATTTTTGTAAGGAAGAGTGAATTTATCTAAGGGTACTAGGAGAATAACTTCCATGAGGAAAAAGTTCATTTTTTTTCTTTCTCCTTCCAATACTCTTAGCTCAAAAGAAAGAGTTAGGGGTGTAGATGGGGCAGGGGATGAGTTTTCCTTGAAGTCCCTGCTCTTCCTACTCAGACAGGGTTCTCTTGGCACATTATTGCAGCCTTTCTAATACTGCACATTGATCTTTCTTCTGCTGCCTCAGGAGCTTGAATGAAAGAGAGGAATCTTGGGTAAAGCAGAGGAAGCCCTTTTCCCTCCATGGTCATGGTATTTAGAAAGGGTAGACACAGCCCACTGATGACTGAGGAGTCAGCAAGTTTGTAGTGGGGTCTGGATCAAGAATGGCCTCACCTGTTTTGTCAGTTAGGGTCTTCTGAGAAGCAGATATACAGACAGGATTAGACGTGCAAGAGATCTGTTGAGGAAAAGGGAAGGAAAGAGAAGGATAAAGGGAAAGGAAACAGGCAAAGGCTAGGGCATTCTTTCAAATTTGTGATTTGGTTTGACATCTGTGAAAGGAAAGAGGGAAGCAGAGATTGTGTTGGAAAGGCTTCCAACTGCAGCAAAGTCCTGAAAAAGCCTTGGCCTGAGAAAGTTTAGGAGTTTCTGAGAAAGGTTGCCTGTCAGGAGAGTCTTACACTGTGAAGGCTGGCTTGGCTCTAGTGTTACCACTGTGCTCAGTCATTGTCTAGGGCCAGTCTGGAGCAAGAGAGACCTTGGACTGAGTGCTATGGTGGATCTACCGCTGTGATAGCTGGAGGATCTCAGCCAGCTATGCTCTCTGCTGCAGGTTCTTTGGGGAGAGATCTGAGGGTGTCCCTCCATAGATGTCACATATGCATGGCTAGGGAATTTGTGCTTAATCCTGCAAGCAAAGAGCATTTTAGAAAATGCACTGTGGGGGTGCCTGGGTGGCTCAATGGGTTAAAGCCTCTGCCTTCTGCTCAGGTCATGATCCCGGGGTCCTGGGATTGAGCCCCGCATTGGGCTCTCTGCTCAGCAGGGAGCCTGCTTCCCTTCCTCTCTCTCTGCCTGCCTCTCTGCCTACTTGTGATCTCTGTCTGTCAAATAAATAATAAATAAAATCTTTAAAAAAAAAAAAAAGAAAGAAAATGCACTGTGGAGATAAAGAGACTGCTCAGTAGGATACTGCAGAAATCCAGCCAATAATGGAAAAGAACTGAATTTGAGGAAGTAACTCTGTGAAGGGAGGCACGGGCTAGATTCAAGAAAGCTAAGAAGTTAAAAATGTTAGCTCTTCAAAAGACAATATTCAGAAGATGAAAAAACAAGTCACAGACTGTGCAAAATGTTGGCAAAACATATACCTGATAAAGGATTTTTATCCAAAAAATTTAAACAACTTTTACCACTCTATAATTAGAGACAAACTACTCAATAAAAAGGGGAAAAGACATCAAATAGATATGATATCAAAGAAGATAAATGGATGACAAATTTCTTGAGAAGCTGATCAATATCATTAGTCATTAGAGAAATACAAACTAAATAATAATGAAATCCCCCATTACTCCTATTAGAATGGCTACTATTAAAAGCTAAACTATATCAAGTTTTGATAAAGATGTGGAAAAACTGGAACCTAAATACACTGTTGGTGGGATTGTAAAAGACAACCCCTCTCACCTGTAAAACAGTTTGGCAGGTGTTTTGTTGTTGTTGTTGTTGTTGTTTTAATGAGCTTTGGCTTTAGTCCTTATTTTTCTCAGGCCTTGGAAAAATTAGCATATCTTTTTTTTTATGTTATGTTAGTTACCATACAGTACGTCATTAGTTTTTGATGTCATGTCCCATGATTCATTGTTTGCATATAACACCCGGTGCTCCATGCAATCTGTGCCCTCCTTAATACCCACCACCAGGCTAACCCATCCTCCCACCTCCTCCCCTCTAAAACCCTCAGTTTGTTTTCCAGAGTCCATAGTCTCTCAGAAGAGAGTTTGTCTCCCTCTCTGATTTTACCCCCACTTCATTTTCCCCTTCCTTCTCCTAATGTCTTCCATGCTATTCCTTATGTTCCACAAATAATTGAAACCATATGATAACTGACTTTCTCTACTTGACTTATTTCACTTAGCATAATCTCCTCCAGTTCCATCCATGTTGATGCAAAAGTTGGGTATTCATCCTTTCAGATGTCTGAGTAATATTCCATTGTATATATGAACCACATCTTCTTTATCCATTCACCTGTTGAAGGGCATCTCAGCTCTTTCCACAGTTTGGCAATTGTGGACATTGCTGCTATAAATGTTTGGGAGCATGTGGCCCTTCTTTTCATTACATCTGTATCTTTGGAGCAAATACCCAGTAGTGCAGTTGCTGTGTCATAGGGCAGCTCTATTTTTAACATTTTGAGGAACCCCTACACTGTCTGCCAAAGTGACTGCACCACTGTGCATTCCTACCAACAGTGTAAGATGGTTCCCCTTTCTCCACAACCTCCCCAACATTTGTTGATTCTTGCCTTGTTAATTTTGCATTCTAACTATTGTAAGGTGGTATCTCAATATGATTTTGATTTGAATTTCCCTGATGGCTAATGATGATGAACATTTTTTCATGTGTCATTCAATTATACCCTAAACAAAGATAAACTCTTTATGGATGAAAGACCTCAATGTGAGACAGGAATCCATCTAAGTCCTAGAGGAGAACATAGGCAGTAAATTCTTCAACATTGGCCACAGCAACTTCTTTCAAGACACATCTCCAAAGGCAAGGAAAACAAAAGCAAAAATGAACTTTGGGACTTCGTCAAGATAAAAAGCTTCAGCACAGCAAAGTAAACTGTCAACAAAACAAAGAGGCAATCCACAGAATGAGAGAAGATATTTGCAGATGATACTACAGATAAAGGGTTAATATCCAGTTTGGCAGTTTCTTAAAAAGTTAAACCCACTTATCATGTAAACCAGTAATTTCAGGCCTAGATGTCTACCCAAGAAAAATGAAAACCTACAACCACACTAAGATTTACATGAGGATGCTCATAGCAATGCTAGTCATAGTAGCCAGAAACTGGAAAGGCAACCAAAATATCCATAGACAAGCAACACGTGGTATACCCATATGATGGAACATCATATTATAATTATAGGTTATAATTATAAAAAGGAACTAACCATTATTATAAAATTATAAAAAGGAACTAAATGTATATCAATTATAAAATTATAAATTATCAATTATATCAATTACAAAAAGGAACTAACCATTAATACATGCAATAAGATAGACGAATTTCAAAAACATGAAAAAATGAAAGAAGCTGGACACGAAAGACTTCATATTGTGTGAATTTATTTACATGACGTTTCTAAAAAGGCAAAATTGTAGAAGCAGGTAAGTGGTTATCTGAGGCCAGGGCAGGAGTGCAAAGAGGTGTAGGGAACTTTTTGTTGTAATGAGAGTATTTTAAAACTGGATTGTGATTATGGTTACACAATTATATACATTTATTAAGACACCTTGAAGAACATATTTAACATGAGTGAATTTAATGGAATGTAAATTAAATCTCAAATAACTGTTAAAAATAAAAAGAGTTAAGAAGGCAAACAAGATGTGCCATGGTAACTGAATTGCTAGAGAGTAAGACTGAAGGAAATGTCATGAACAATGACAAGGTCTCATTGGCTGGGGTCCAGTAGGGAGGATAGTGTTATAAATTAGTATTTGGAATATAAGGAAGAGCAGATTTGGAGTTTAGCTTTGGACATATTAATTTTGAGCTGACTGTTGAACACTCAAGTGGAGGTTTCCAGTATAGGCTTGGAATGAGTGGTGTAGAGGTCATGAAAGGGATATGAGTTACCCAGTGATTGAGAATCATACACTTTTAGGAGGTGGCTGAAGCTATATAAGTGGCCGAGATCATACAGAGAGAATGTTTGGTGTGAGGGATCCTAGTTCAACTGAAATACATTTCCAACTAATTATGAGTAGCCCAATGAAGGTCAGTTTCCTTACAGAGTGCTTCACTACTTATGTGCTGATAGGAAGGAATTTTCCCATATTTCATATATTTGTCTAGTAGCTAAGGACATTGGAAATTCTGCTTCTGAATGTCAGAACTATTAGGTAGAGGTAATTTAATCTAGCCTGTGCTGTCAAATATTTATCTTATGTCACATAACTGGAAGCTGAACTATAGCAAATTAACAATATCTGAGGATTTTCCATCTGCATGATAACAGCTAAAACACCCTTAGGATTGCAAGGGAATTTAAGTCTCAGAAGCTGAATACAAGAAATATATAATCCAATCTTATAGATTCTATACTTTTTTCAGCATAGGGATCCTGAGGTGGGCTAGGAATGATGGAAAAAGGACTAAAAATTCATTGCCCTACAAGGATAAGGAAAAGACTATAAAGATCTGTTGGGTTGCTTGTCTCTAAAATAAGCCTTGACTGGAAGTAAATTTGAGGAAGCAGTTCAGGCCAAAAGGGCTTCTGTTTTGTTTCAAAAAAGTTAGTTTCTTGTGGGTTTCTTTTTTAAGCTTGCATTGGTCATTTTATTTGAAGTAAATTTCATCCTGATTTTCCAAGAGGCATGGTAAGCATTATTTTCAAAGGTATTAATATGTTGTGCAATTCCTTGCAAAATGGGTGTGTTCCAGACAAAAGAGAAATGAGGCAGGCCCCTTGGCCCTTTTATAAACAACCTTCCTACATGGAAATACAGATGCAGGAACTTGAGCTGGATCTGACAAGTGAGTTGCATTATGAAAGAGAAAGGCAACTCTATAAAACTCTAGCCAGAGGGAAAGAGCCTATTGGCTGAGATTGACAAATGGGTAATGAGGCCTCTGAAAGCCACTGAGGAGAAGAAAAAGAAGCAGGTATTAAGAAGTGGGAACACAGAGAGACAACATGTTCTGACAATATTGGGTAGCATCCCCCTATAATGCATTATGTGGACAACTACAGTCATGCTCTGAATGACCCTATAGCTCCAGGTAAGAAAGGGCTGGAGTGGGCCATTGGTTCCACTGTCAGACAAGAGAAGGAACCCACATACTATGTTAGGTCCATGTAAACTCTGGGTAATCTTGAAATAAAATGTGGTCAAGTTTTCTCCCAAAGAATAGCACATCCCTGCTGTCCGCCAATTGAGTATTAGCCAAGAGCTCCAGGATGACCTGGAGGAAAGAGCATGCCACCACATCAGCATCCACAGTTTATGCTTCAGTGGGACCCAGAGCTAATGTCTCACCACTGAGCTAGATATGTCTCCAAAGATACACTTTCAGAACTGTCTCTGGCAATTAAATATCACCGCAAAAAAGCAAAATGTATTAACATCCTTTAGAAATTTATTTTTCCTTTTGCATGCAAAATGGATTTTTTTTCCAAATCCAAGTTTTTCAGCTTAAGCTATATTTTTAAATTATCTAAAAATCACTTTCAAGAGGAAGAATTTTGTATATTTACCCTCTATAGTATTTAAGTAAAATAAAAAAAATAGTGAATGTGGATTTATTTCTGGTTTACACAAGCTCTATTCAATTATGTTCATAGTATTTCTTTTACAAATCTTAAATGACTCCTACCACCATAGAAGAAAACCTTCATGACTCAAAAAAAAAAAAAAATGGGCAGATGATCTATCTCTATATAATCTTGCTGATTATTAGGATAAATAACAAGCACACACAGATATTCTTATACAGTTATTGTAATCACCACATTTTGCTTCAGAATTGTCATTGTTCTTGTTCTTAAAGGTATTGCTACCAGAATACATGGGACAAAAAAACTTGGTGTGAGGTGAAGGATTTCACACATTCCCGAGGGCTTGAGTAGACATGAGCAGGGATCTGGCAAGAGGTCCCGACTCCTTCTGGTCCTCCCTGCCACGGAGGGAGTTGCACATCTACTGAGGCTCCCATAAAGCTTTTGACCCCAACCACATATCTACCTGCCCTGGATAGGACTATACATTCCTGTGTCTATATTTGGCTTTGATGCCTCTGAATTCTGTAACTTTCTTTAAGAAAATTTTTCCTTAAGAAAATTTTCTTTAAGAAAAATTTTGTGCTTTTGGACACATTGAGTACTTGGATTTTATTTTTAATACACATTGATTTTCTTCCTGAATTGAGCTTGATTGAGTCTGTTTGGTTTGAAATTTGTCCCATCTCATTGGATGCATAATGGGACAGAGATGATCCAACACAGTGGAGACTCACAAGCCAGTTTCTTCTTCAACGTTCAGGCTTTACATTTGACTTTGAGACCAGAATCATAGGAAAAGCCAGAAAACATAGAACATTCCTTAATATTTCAGGTGTTTTAGATGCCATATCAAAAAGGCACAGTATTTCATAATATGTTGGTTCGCTATAGGTGTTAGTTTCATCTCATAAATAAATTGCACAACCTAGTCTCATTGACACTTTTGTTGAAAGATCATATTTGTGTCTTAAGTTTCTTCTTTTGTTGTCATTGTTTTTCAGTGACACTAAGGACCCATTTTATGTTCTCCAAAGTGCTTGTCTTGGGACAAAATTTACATTTAAGAACCAAATTGCCAAAAGAGATATACCCTTTATATCAAAGAATCTGCCTGCTTAATGAAAAACATTGTTCTACAGCTGCACTCTCAATTTGGTATTTGGGTGTAAAGATCAGTCATTATATTTAAAATAATTTTTTTTCTTCCCTCAGAATAAGTGTCCTACCATAAAATATTGGAATACATTTTATAAATTATTCAAGACATATTTATAAGGATTGCTATTTTTAAAGTCATTTGCTTTTATGTAAATTAATATATCTGTTTGTTTGCTATTGCTTTAGGTAAAGATGCATTTTTTTTGTTAACCACATTTTTAGGTTAAAAAAGAATATCATTCACATTTTATAGAGTGCCTAAATCACCACTTTTATTTCTATTGGCCTCAGTGCAATACAGAAATGAAATTTGTATATTCCTTCTAAGGCATATTATATTTCCCAATACATATTCCATTTCATATTTGTATATGAAATTTGTATATTCCTTCTAAGGCATATTATATTTCCCAATAC
>ML108633.1:51523-68940 GCA_003697995.1 Taxidea taxus jeffersonii
TATTCCTTTTCATACTGTTTTCTTACAATGTGACTGTTCTCACTTTGAGCCTGCTTGGGGGTTTTGATTGCATCAATGAGCTAAAGATGACAGAAAAGATGCTATCTGACTTCCCAGCTAGGTGGTAATAGTTTTAGCCTTATTCTTTCTGTTTTTTCTCTCTCTAAAAGTGCTGATTCTGAAGGAAGCCAACTCCAAGCTATGAGGAAGCTCAGATTACTCCATGAGGAAAGTCTCATGGAGAAGTCCTTATAGAAATTTGCTGAGACTCCTAGCTAATGCTCATCATGAAGAGCCAGATATGTGCATGAAAGAGAGTGTAGGTGCCTTCAGATGATTATATGATTCCTATCCCCTGCTACAAGTCTTCCAGCAGAGACTCCAGACATTGTGAAACAAAGAAAAGCCTTGCTCATCCTATCCTTTCTGAACTCCTGACCCATAGAATCCATGAGCAAAAGAAATGATTGTTTTATGCCACCGAGTCTTAGGTGATTTGTTACACATCCATTGTACCTAGAACACTTCTTTTTCTCTTCCCAGTTTTTCCTTTCCTAGTCCTCTAAGATTAGTACAGAATGCCACTGGGAATGTCAAGGAAGTTGTGATAATAAGACTGGTAAAAAGACTTGATACTTTTGTTTTATTTTTCTTTCCTGCTTCCTTTGGTTAAGAAATGTTTAGGTAAGAAATGGTTAAGAAAGTGAACTCTAGAGCTAAACTGCTTTGTTAGAATACTGGACATGCACCTCACTAATTGTGTGACCATGGAAAAGTTATTTAACACTTTTCTCATCTGTAAAGTAGTAATAATAATCATACCTATCAAAGAGGGTTACTGAGATAACTAAATGAGCTAATACATTTAAAAGGCTTAGAATAAGGCCTGCTACATAGTAAGAGCTCATTAAAATATTAGTTATGACCATTCTACCTTTACCTTAAAGCTTTTTTATTTTTTATTATTTATGTTTAATACAAAAATATATTTCAATATAAGTAGAAAATTTAAAGACACACAATACCAATACCCTGTTAATTGATTTCATTTTTCCATGTTCTCTTCAGGTCCCCATCTTTACATAAACATTATTATTATTATTATTATCATCATTATTTTAGGGAGAGAGAGCATGTGTGTGTGTGTGTGTGTGTGTGTGTGTGTGTGTGTATGTGTGTGTGTGTTTGCATGAGTTGGAGAGAGGGACCAGGGGAGAGGGAGAGAGAGAATCTTAGGCAGGCTCCATGCCCAGCATAGAGCCTGACATGGGGCTCAATCTCACAACTGTCAGATCATGACCTAAGCTGAAATCAAGAGGCAGAGGCTTAACTGACTGAGGCACCGAGGCAACCTTCAGCCCTACACAAACATTATTTTTAATGTCATAATCATTGCAAAGAGCCAGGAGGACAGATATCATTAATTAGGTTCCATTCTATGTGAAGATTATCATTGTGAGCCAGGCAGCTGCCCCAAGAGGGGGAAATATCCTATCTTATAGATGAGTAAACTATCATTCTTTTGGTCAACAGAATATTATACAGATATCAAAATTATAAGTAAGAAGACTAAGTAACACTATGTGTATAATGTAATATGAAGTGAAAGGAGTAGGATATAGAACTCCAGATAACAGAATTATTAGAGATAGAGTATTTAAAAAGCTGTATTTAATATATTCAATTAGCTAAGAAGACAGACTGAAAATTACAGCATGGAACTAGAACCCATACAAAGTGACCTGACATGTTTGAAAAACAATTGAATAAAAACTCTAGGAGTGAAAACTATAATTGCCAAACTAAGACTCCCATGGATAGATGTAGTAGCATCCAAAGAGGGACTTAGAGAATTGGAAAATGGGTTCAAAAATATTTTTAAAAAATGAAGCATTGAGAAACAAACACATATAAAAACCCTAGAAAATACAGAAGCAAAGATAAGGTGCTTAGAGTACATAAGGAGGAATTTTAGGGTGTCTAGTTGGATTCAAGAAGAAAAAGTGAAAGAGAAAGGATAAGAAACAGTATTTGAAGAATGATGGATGAAAATTTGACAGCACTGATGAAAACCAACAACCTGGGGTTTCATGTTCCCATTCAAGGAGCTTACTGAGTCAAGAACAAGAAAAACAAAGGAAATTCATACTTGGACATACTAAGAGAAACTACAGAAAACCAAGACCAAAAAAAAAAAATCTTAAATCTCCCCAAAGGAAAGAGACTACCTCAAAAACACCATAATTAGATGGACAGCTGACTTCTCAACAGTAGCAAAGGAAGCCAGAAGCCAACGGGTTGATGTCATTGATGTGCTGAAGAAAAAATAAGTAACTAATAATCTAGAATTCTTCACCCAGAAAAATATTCTTCAGGAAAGATATTTTTAAAGATTTTATTTTATTTTATTTTATTTTAGAGGGTCAATGTGCACAAGTGAGGTGGGGTGGCAGGAGGGAGGTAGAGGAAGAGGAGAGAGAGAATCCTAAACAGTTTCCACACCTAGCGTGGAGCCCTAGCAGAGCTCAATTTCACAACCCTGAGATCATGACCTAAGCCAAAATCAAGAGTTGGATGCTTAACCAACTAAGCCACCCAGGTGCCTCAGGAAAGATACTTTATTTTAATCTTTGAAATAGATCATCACTAATTGATCATAGTGAATTATTTTCTAAAGGTTCTCTGTAGGTAGAAGAAAATAATCTCAAATCTCAAATTACATAATCTGAATGGTCAAGTTAAGTTTTAAATACATTTTTAAAATGTGGTCTTTAGGTTTTTTAAGAAGGGAAGGAGAGATAATTTTCACTATGTACCATCTTTGTTCCTTTTGATTTTATTCCTGATTTAAGAAGCCTGTATAGAAAGTATTTCTCTTAGTATACTATATATGTTGATACAACTAGATTAAATTAAATTTAACCCAAAAGTTGTTGTGGTCAGAAAATAGAAAAGAAAGTAACAAGGACTTTCAGGACCACTATGGGAAGTTGTGTATTAACATTATCTCAGCAATAAAGATGTGCATATATTTATCTCTAGACAGTGGAGACCAGGGTATAATGAAATGAAATAGTATAATGAAAAAGTAGCCAGCAGAATGCAAAGAAATGGAATACTTTCTATCTTATCTGTGGATAATATGTTCAGAAGGACATACTGGATTCAAGACTACAAATTTTGCTTGTCATTTCCATTAACCATAGTATCATAAAAATGTTATGGCTGGTGTTATCCCACATTGTACAAACACTCATATTAATAAACTATAGAGAATCAAATAGATCAAATCACAGTAGTTTAGAGTGGGAAATTACTTAGAAACATAGGTATTATGTCTCTATTATGCCTGAGAAGTTTGAACTCATCCACTGATGAGGAGCTCGTTGCTTTCTGTTTTATTCCTGAACATTAGCAGTTCTCTGAAAGATTTGTAAGTAAGCCCAATTTTCCTATCTATGACTTATTATTGGTGTAGCTTTGTTCTTTCTATGGCAACACAGGACAAGCATACTCCTTCTTCTATAACACAGATCACCAAATTTTAAAAGGTGACGATAATGTCTCCTTTTAGTATTTACTATTGTAGGTTAAATGTCTACCATGCATTAAGCCCTGCCCAATCTGCCTGCATTTGACTAGTCAGGAGAGAAACAATCTGATTCAAGGAGGGGATGGGATGCGAGTGGTGGGTGGGACGAGAAGTAGAAAATGTCAAGCCAGAGAAGGGGAGGTGAGCTTTGAAGGAATGAACAGAGCCATCACATGCTTTATAAGGTTAAATATAACTTTTATGTTCTTGGTGACTATTTTTTTTAAAAATTCAGGACTCCAGGGCGCCTGGGTGGCTCAGTGGGTTAAGCCTCTGCCTTCAGCTTGGGTCATGATCTCAGGGTCCTGGGATCCAGTCCCGTATCAGGCTCTCTGCTCAGTGGGGAGCCTGCTTCCCCCTCTCTCTCTGCCTGCCTCTCTGCCTACTTGTGATCTCTCTGTCAAATAAATAAATAAAATCTTAAAAAAAAAAAAAAAGCACACATCCACTTCTCGGTTTAAATAAATAAATAAATAAATAAATAATTCAGGACTCCTATTAAAAGTAGGAAGACTATTTTGGACCATGTTGTAAAGATACCAATCTGGGGCTCAAAGTAACCTAGGAACTTACCCTGGTGAAATGAAGACATCTTATTCTGAGATATGCTCCTAAAGGCATTATTAATCTATGACCTTAAATTTGAAACAGCACACTATAATAAAGGATTCCAATTAAAATTATCTAGATAAAGATCTCAGTATAAGGAAATATACTTGTGAGGTCCAGCCAACCCCAGTAATGTAACTGTAAAATGTACCCGTGGAGCAAAGAATCCCAGAAAATGCATTTCTCTCTTTGGAAATATAGGTAAAACAAGGGACAGCCTGTCATTTCATGTTGATGTTCACTGAGCATTGCAATGGACACTTGAACAATAACTAATGATCAGAGATTGTTAGTATTCTTGGGGAAAGGTTAAATTTTAATGGCTTTTTTTTATTGTCATGAAACTTGGCTCTTACAGCTCAGAACCTGTGCCATCACTCATATATAAATCATAACATAACAATTTGATAGACGTTGCAGTTGTTAAGACCCATCACCAGTAAGGACAACTAAGAAATGACAGCCTTTACATTCTATAATCCTATACAAACTGATCCTATTAAAGGGGACTCAGAAAATCTGCTCAGAGCATATTCTTGAAGAATGGGCTAGGCTGGAAAAAATCCGTGAGAAGATGCTAACTTGTCGGATCCATGGCTACAAATATTCACTTGTGTGTTTACCCTGGCAAATTAATAACTTGTGCTGGGTTTTATATTGACTCCACAGTCTCTGGGACACATGACTGGAAGACGGACAAGTTTTCAGCCAGATATTGCTCTAATATGCTGTGTAACAAAACTCAGTGGCTTATAAACAACAAGTGTTTTATTTTTCTTATTCACTTTTGTGTGGACTGGCCAGAACAGCTCTGCTTCAGGTTACAGATTGGCTAGTTTAGGTCAAGGTTGCAAATCAGGTTTGGGTAAACTTAATATGTTACATTATGGGCCCAAATTGAAGGGCCAGAAGCTAGCTGGGCCTTGCTCTTCCCATGGATCTCACAGGAGTGCCAGAATTCAAGCCAATCCATGTAGGCATGCATAAAGTCCTGTCATGTAATTTTCACTACATTCCATTGGTCAACCCAATTGCTAATAAAGCGGAGTTTGGAAGGAAGCAAAGTCCCTCTGCTACCCCATTGTCCTGGTGGGAGGCAGAGCCAAGATGCAAGGCAAAAGGTATAGATGTATAATCCTATTGCAGGGGAGGAAAGAGTTGGACCAAATAGTTCATTCCTCCAGAGTAAGTAGAGAGAGAGAGAGAGATGTTTTTTGGTAAAAGCTGGCCTATATAACTGCTTTTTTTAATGTAAGGATAATATTTTAGGCTAAAGCCTGACAGTGTTATATTCAGTGTACCCATAATCATGAAAGAATTGACAACAGTGAGAAAGTCATTCGTCATAAATCCAAGAAATTTAAAATGCTCCCAGCTCTGTGTGAAGGCCTTCAAGTGCACAGAAGTGATGGGGATGCCTCAGGCCTCAAACCTCAGCAGGCTGAGCAGAGAAGTCACACTGCTATTCTGGTGGGTTCAGGGCAGGGCAGACACACTCAAGCTTCCTGACACTGCCAGTGGCTCCAAAAAAAAAAAAAAGATGTTCTAGTTGCCAGTAAAAGTGCCATTAAAAAATGGAAATGAAATATAAAACTAAGGAAAGTTGGGATCAAATGTAGAAAAGTGTTTATGGAAAGACCTATCCATTTCTAAGTGATGTAATGGAAAACCCATCTTTGGTCTACCCAAGTCAAGGACATTTTATAAACTGAATAATGTGACAGTTTGTGACAAACTCTGAAGCCACTAACCAAAATCTCCTGCCTCTGGGAAAAGGGTAACTGGAATTACTGAATAAATAAAATTAGGACTTAAAGCTCCAGGGAGAGGCAATGACTCAGCAATATTTAAGACTGCGTAGGCATCTGAGTGTGTGTGTGCGTGTGCGCGTGTGCGCACATAAATGAATTAATGCATACATATACATAAACACATATACTATACGTTGATTTTGCCAACCAATACTTACTTGTCAAAGAAAGGACTCGATATTTCAGTATCCTTGTTGTTTATTCTTTATTTAGACTCATTGTAGTCATCTTGTCTGATTAAAATTAAGCTTTCTTCAGTTCATATTTACCCAACCTCAAATATCTTTCTAGAGTTAAAACCTTGATGTAAGAAAATAGAGCATCTTAAAGCTTGCAATTGCCAAACTGGAAGCAGAGTGTTCTGAGGTAAAGGCAAAATGTCTCCAAAGGCACTCAATTCAATTCAATGCACCTCACACCTTGTATAAAAGTGAATGTAAGGGATGCCTGGGTGGCTCAGTTGGTAAAGTGGCTGCCTTTGGCTCAGGTCATGATCCCAGCGTCCTGGGATGGAGTCCCGCATCAGGCTCCTTGCTCAGCAGGGAGCCTGCTTCTCCCTCTGCCTCTGCCTGCCACTCTCTCTGCCTGTGCTCGCTCCTGCTTTCTCTGACAAATAAATAACTAAAATCTTAAAAAAAAAAAAAAAGTGAATGTAAAATGTATTGGAATGTATGATAGAGTTAAATGTAAAGCTACTGATGTAAAACTATAAAACTTGTAGGGATGCCTCTTTGTTTTGTTGACTGTTTCCTTTGCTGTGCAGAAGCTTGTTATCTTGAAGAAATCCCAAAAGTTCGTTTCTGGTTTAGTTTCCCTTGCATTTAGAGATATGACTTGAAAGAAGTTGCTGTGGCCGATGTCAAAGAGGTTACTGCCTATGTTCTCCTCTAGGACTTTGATGGATTCCTGTCTCACATTGAGGTCTTTTATCCATTTAGAGTTTATCTTTGTGTATGGTGTAAACAAATAGTCGAGTTTCATTCTTCTGTAATAGCTGTCCAACTTTCCCAGCACCATTTATTGAATTGACTATCTTTTTTCCATTGGATATTTTTTCCCTCTTT
The DNA here is from genome assembly GCA_003697995.1 of Taxidea taxus jeffersonii. Lineage (NCBI taxonomy): Eukaryota > Metazoa > Chordata > Mammalia > Carnivora > Mustelidae > Taxidea > Taxidea taxus. The sequence goes on from ML108633.1 coordinate 58,600, forward strand.
GTCGAAGATTAGTTGACCATAGAATTGAAGGTCCATATCTGGACTCTCTATTCTTTTCCATTGATGTATGTGTCTGTTTTAATACAAATACCATGCCATCTTGGTGATCACAGCTTTGTAATATAGTTTGAAATCAGGCAACATGATGCCCCCACCTTTGTTTTTCTTTTTCAACATTTCCTTGGCAATTCTAGGTCTTTTCTGGTTCCATACAAATTTTAGAATTGCTTGTTCCAGCACTTTGAAAAATGCCAGTGGAATTTTGATCGGGATGGCATTGAAAATATGGATTGCTCTGGGCAGCATAGATAACTAAACAATGTTTATTCTTCTGATCCATAAGCACAGAGTGATTTTCTATCTTTTTGTGTCGTCTTCAATTTCTTTAATAAGTGTTCTGTAGTTTCTAGAGTATAGATCCTTCACCTCTTTCGTTAGGTTTATTCCAAGGTTTATTCTTATGGTTTTTGATGCTATTACAAATGGAATTGATTCCCTAATTTCTCTTTCTACAGTTACATTGTTAGTGTATAGGAAAGCAACTGATTTCTGTGCATTGATTTTTGTATCCTGTCACATTACTGAATTGCTGTATGAGTTCTAGTAATATAGAAGTGGAGCCTTTTGGGTTTTCCACATAAAGTATAATGCTACCTTGAAGAGGGAGAGTTTGACTTCTTCTTTGCCAATTTGAATACATTTTACTTCTTTTTGTTGCCTGGTTGCTATTGCAAGGACCTCTAATACTATGTTGAATAACAGTGGCAAGAGTGAGCATCCTTGTCATAATCCTGATCTTAAGGGAAAGCTAGGAATGGGAGAAGATATTTGCAAATGACACTACAGATAAAAGGCTGATATTCAAGATCTATAAAGAACTTCTCAAACTCAGCACCCAAAACAAAAATAATCATGTCAAAAAATGTGCAGAAGACATGAACAGACACTTCTCCAAAGAAGACATTCAAATGGCTAACAGACACATGAAAAAATGTTCATCATCATTAGCCATTAGGGACATTCAAATCAAGCCATATTGAGATACCACCTTATTCCAGTTAGAATGGCAAAAATTATCCCTCTCTGTCAAATAAATAAATAAAATCTTAAAAAAAAAAAGAATGGCAAAAATTGACAAGGCAATAAACAACAAATGTTAGAGAGGTGGTGGAGTAAGAGGAACCCTCTTACACTATTGGTGGGAATGCAAGTTAGTGCAGCCACTGTGGAAAACAGTGTGGAGGTTCCTCAGAAAGTTAAAAATAGAGCTACCTTATGACCCTGCAATTTCACTACTGGGTATTTACCCCAAAGATACAGATGTAGTGGAAAGAAAGACCACATGCACCCCAATGTTCATAGCAGCAATGTCCACAATAGCCAAACTGTGGAAAAAGCCAAGGTGCCCTTCAACAGATGAAGGACTAAAGGAGATGTGGTCCCTATATATAATGAAATATTGCTCAGTCATCAGAAAAGATGAATACCCAACTTTTGCATCATCATGGATGGAACTGGAGGAGATTATGCTAAGTGAAATAAGTCAAGCAGATAAAGTCAATTATCATATGGTTTCACTTATTTGTAGAACATGAGGAATAACATGGAGGACATTAGGAGAAGAAAGGGAAAAATGAAGGAGGGGGGAATCAGAGGGAGAGATGAACAATGAGAGACTATGGACTCTGGGAAACAAACTGAGGGTTTTAGAAGGGAGGGAGTTGGAGGGATGGGTGAACCAAATGATCAAGGAGGGCACGTATTGCATGGAGCACTGGGTGCTATATGCAAACAATGAATCATGGAACACTACATCAAAAACTAATGATGACATGTGTCATCATTACATATGGTAACATAACAATTAAAAAAAGAACTTGAGGGGAAAAGCAGTAGAAAATTCTTTACAACCATGAATTAGATAGTTCTTGGCTGTAACACCAAAAGCATGAGCCATCAAAGAAAAAAATAATAAATTAGACTTCATTAACATCTTAAAAACTTTTGCTCTATAAAAGACATTGTTAAGAGAATGAAAATCTACAGACTAGAGAAAATATTTGTGTGTCATATGTATGTATATATGTATGTATGCATATATAAACTCAACAAAAAGCAAATAAACAACCCAATTAAAAAGTGGTCAAAAGGTTTTCATGTCACCAAAGAAAATATACAGATAGCAAATGAGCCCATTAAGAGAGGCTCCACATCATTTGTCACTAGGTGAATGAAAATTATAACCACATGAGATACATGTACTTACTAGAATTCTATAACATTTTTTTCTTTAAGTGCCAATACCAAATGTTGATGAGATCACAGAGTATGTGGAATTCTCAAATAGTGCTGGTTGGAATGCAAAATGGTACACTTTGGAAAGTAGTTTTGGTCAGTTATTATAAATTTAATCTCATAATAACTACATGACTCAGCAATCCTACTATTAAGCATTAACCTGGATATACAAAGACTTATGTCTTACAGTGAGTGAAAGAATAAACAAACTATACCACATCAAATCCATGGACTACCACTCAGCGATACAAAAGAATGAACTGCTGCATGCAATTAAATGGATGGGTCTCAAATACATCTTTCACAGAGTGAAAGAAGCCAGAACCAAAGCTACCTAACATTTGATTCCATTCATGTGATTATGGAAAAGGTAAAACCAAATGGGTTGGGAACAGATCAGTGGTTTTCAGGGGCCTTAAGAGAGGATAGTGTTTGAGGACAAATGAGTAGCATGAGGGAGTTTTTGGAAGATGATAGAACTGTTCGATGTTCCAATTATGGTGATGGTTATACCACTCTACCCATGTGTCAAAACTCACAGAAATGTACACTTTAAAAGCAAATTTTACTGAATATAAATTTAAAAGTAAATTTTAAAAATACAGTTCAACAAACACATAATGTTTCAGTATTATGTACCAGGAAGCCTGCTAAGGTAGTATAAGATACAAAAATGAGAGTCAGAGCCCCCATCCTTGAGGGAACTTAAATATAAAAGAACAAGCCTTTAAGCTAGGGTGGAGAATGACACATTTGTCACTAAAAACTGTGCTGGAGAGCAGTCTATATAAAGAGCTTCAAGAAAAGTACACACAGGGGCAAGGCGCCTAAAGGCAAGAAAGTGGAGAGATCACTTTGTAGACACGATGAGAAACAAAAACTTAGGGAATTTAAGATGGACTTTAAAATAGAAGCACCATTTAGAAGACAGGGATCAAAGATGGGAGAGAAGAAAGGTCAGGTCCAAAGGAAGCATAATAGCAAGGGTGCAGGTAGGTAGGCAGGCTGTGTGGAGAGAACAGCAAGTGGCTTAGTTTGGAGAGAAAGTGGTAAGTGTTGGAGCTAATTTATGGGGTGTCTTGGGTGGTGTGGCAAGATATTCTTAATTTAATAGACAGTGGAAAGCCAAAAAAACCTTTCTGTAGGGCTTGACTTTAGGACAAAATTTCTCAAGACCATTTGACCATGGCGCACTTAAAAATTAAAATGTGTAGATGGAATACCAGCCTGTTTCTTGGGAGAGATAATGCTAGCTTTTTGCTAAAATACGTTTGATTTACCAACTGATCCACAGGAGAAAATGCATAGTACAGATGTTTAGCTCATAAAAAACATCGAATATTACCATAAATATACGTTGACATTGTAAAACATGGTGCAGACATAGACCAGAGATCATCAAGTAAGCAAGTAATATCAAAGGTGTGGTTGGTTGGTAAAGGTGGCCAGTAAGCATCTATTCAAAGATTGGGTGTCATGTCTTCCTATAAGAGACAAATCTCGTGCGGTTTCCTGTGACTGCATAAGGCACTACACTATTATTTAGATGTAGATACTATTACTTGGAGGTAGGTAATTATGTAGGATTTAGAACTACTTGGTAATTTTCTAACATACTTTTTTTTAAAAAATGAAATTCAGAAGAAAAACGGTAGTAGTAGTTACTGTAGAAGACATTGCTGATGACCTTGCTGGTGACCCATCGCTGTCTCTTCAATTCACTCCACATATCACTGCAACTCTGATGGACATACCTATGCATGCCAATAGCATTCTACCTCAGGCCCTTGGACCTCTCTCTACCCAAGGACTTTCTTGGAATGTTAGGCTGTTGGTACACCAGGTGGGCTGAGAGTGATGGGGAGGGGGTTATTTGCACCCCCAAGAGTAGCCTGCAAAAAATGAGGAGCAAGAGCTGTTGGATAGATGCTCCAGTTGCCTTGCCCCTCAGGGGAACAAGACTGAGCTGTGTTATGCACAATCTTTCAGAGGTCCTGGGTGGGGTTATGCCTTAGTTTCCCACCATGACAATCCACCCATAAATGCACCCACCATTGTTTTCCACCCTTCCCAAATAAATTTCTTATACTCAAATCCTTACTTAAAGTCTGTTTGAGGAGGATGGCATGTCTAAGACAATGTTGATTCCTTTCCCCCGCCAAGCCAACTTTCAATCAATTCAACAAATATATCAATTTTCATTACATATGCATTTATTAAGCACTTGCTACCTACATAGACTGAGAATCTGATGGTGAGTAAGTAGAGTGTTATAGGTAATAATGGCAAAGTGGTGTAAGGATACAAGAGGGGTGTGTGCAGGTGCTAAGGGCACACTTAGTTTGAGCTCTCTATATAGTCTGAGAAAATCAGGAGAAGCTTCTCAGAGAAAGAGGTATTTCACCTGCGGCCTGACCAATAAGCAAGGGCTGTGGAAACAGGAGGGAGAAAAGTACAACAGACTGTGTAATTTAGGAAACATTTCTTTAATGTTTGCAGGAATAAAAATCATGGAGAAGAGGAAGAGCAGTTGATTGAAGTACCAAAGACTGCCTGGGTCAAATTTCGGAATAAGCCTTTTATAATATGAAACAAAAGAAGGTGAGTAATCATTTAATTGGTTATTTTTCTAACATTTTATTTACTTATTTGACAGAGAGAGAGAGAGAAAGCTAGAGAGGGAACACAAGCAGGGTGAGGGAGATGAGGAAGATGAGGGAGAGGGAAAAGCAGGCTTCCTGCTGAGCAGGGAGCCCTATGTGGGGCGTGATCCCAGGACCCTGGGATCATGACCTGAGCCAAAGGCAGAGGCTTAACGACTGAGCTACCCAAGTGCCCTTTAATTGGTTATTTGTAAATGGTACATTCTTTTTAAATTAAAAAGGAGTTCATTCCTAGATTCATTAAATGGGTGGCAGACATCCTGGATGAAACTCACTAATTTAACAATGGGCTACTTTGCTTCTATACTTATCATTCTGTATCTGTTATCTTCCAGTGATACAAATGTTAACCATGTTCCCTCTACCACCCTGGGAAATTTGTAACCATCTTTTTGTGCCTGAAGAAAGAGTGTTCAGAAATTGAAACAATGATGCTGTATTTGTTTCCAACTCTTTCTCTTGTTCAGTGTCTACTCAGTCTGTAAATTACCTTTGTTCTCTTGGGTGAAAGGAGAAAGTAATTTTCACCATGGAAATATGAACCTCACATAAAAATTTTAAATTTTAAGAGTTTGATTTTATTGATATTTTGCAATGAGTTATGAGTCCACTCGTTCATTCATCAGACATGCAGAAATCTCCGGTATGTGCCTAAAACCCTGTTTGTCACTGGGAATACAGACAGATAAACAGGAAGCAGCCATCGCCCTGAAATAATCTACGGTGTGATGGGTAGGGGGGCAGATACATTCAGGCAACACTGATAAGACGAGAAGTGCTATTCCAAAAGAACATAAAAGATGTAGCTGCACAGAAGAGGGTCGCTAACTTTGACTAGGGGACATGGGGCTGATGGTCTTTTCAGAGCAGGTAACATTTGAGTCAGATCTTGAAAGGGGGGGGTGAATTTTCCTAATGGGCAATGTGGAAAATGGCACTGAACACAGAAGGTGGACACAGAAGCGTGGACAAAGGCATGGAGACATGCAAAGGTATGGCGTGTTTAGGTACTACAGGCGATCAGTGGCTAGAGTAGAGGCTTAGGGAAGAAGGATGGAGGACACAATGAAGGGCTGTGAAATTGATGTAAAGGTAGTTTGGGACCAGCTTATGAAAGTTCTTTGGACTAGATTCTGTTTGTAATAGGAATGTTTTGGAGGTTCTCAAACAAGGAGTGACATGAACTGATTTGCATTGTATAAAATTAACCCAGTAACAGGTGTAGAAGATGGGCTAAAGGAGAGGACCAGATTAGAGGCAAGAAAAGCAGTCAGGGTACCTTTCCTAGTTCAGGCAGACATGAAAAGCCAGAGTCAGGCAATAAGCATTGGGCATGGAGTTGATGGGGAAGAGACAAAAGATCTTTGGGAGGCAGGATCCTCAGGACTTGCAAATGGAATATAGCTATCTAAAGGACAGGATGCAGCAAGGGACAGATCTGAGGTCAAGCTTGGACAGTTGGGTCTATCATGATGCTATTCCAGGATGTACAGACAGAAGGTATTAATGTAGAGTTGCAAAGCTTAAACAGGTTCTGTGGAGTGTGGGAGAAGCCTAACTGTGAGAGGTTGAGAAGGGAAGAGGAGATGAGGAAGTAGAGGTCTGGATAGATTAGATTGTGAAGAAGCTAGATTCAGGATGCATGAGACAAGGCTGGATTTGGTGGCAATCATAATGAGTTAGATAAAGGAACTCTGCTGTGCAAACCATTTTCTTTGATGTCTTAAGTTATGCTATTTGGTAAGCACTTCCTGTAATTCTGAAATATGCAGGGAAACACATTAAACACCCAGAGACGATAGGACAGAGTGGGTAATTTACTTAGAAGAGAGGCATTCTGGAGCTATTTCTAACTCAGCCCATCCCTTGCTTCATTGGGATGTTGGTGAAACATTCAGGTTGTTTATGAGGAGCCTGAGTATAAATACACAAACAGTCATATTTTCCAGTCAAAACTGGAGGCCTTACCAGCCTTCCCTCCATGCCATGGACTGTCATTTGATTCATATGCTACACTCTGTAATCCGGCAAGAGCCTGGGCTGTAATTCCATATGGCTGGCCACCAGCTTCCAGCCATAAATGACTTTGATGTTGCTGTTCAGGAGGAGCCCCAGGAGGGCTGCAGGAAGAGGATCAGACAAAGCAGGGAAAAAGGAGCCTCTGCTTCTCAGCCAAAGAGGGGATGGACCCAAAGGAGAGGGAACCCAGTAAGGTGTCAGAATCTGTATCCGCCATCTCATAGGAAAAGGGAAAGAGCACACATTTACCAAAACCAATGATTCCCACTGATCCTGTAAACCCAAGCAACCCAAAGCACTACTAAGTTTTATGAATTCCACTCTGCTATATGTGCAAGGACAGTTATGTTAATGAAATGATGTTTTAAATTAGCTGAACATATTCTCAAAGAAAATTTTTTGCTGAAATTATACATTGCAGATTTTGCAGTACCCTCTCTCTGCAATTTAACAGCATGTTGCTGTTATTTAGCATTTAATAAGTACCAGAAAATGCTCTGTGTATTCTCCATAAGATTCAGAAACAATGGACTAAATGGGTCTTTTTGAACTGATGGGAATAGGGAGGCCTCTTGTAGTGACTACACATGAAACAGAGGGATGGGGACTCAGATGAGAAGGGGATTCCTAAGGAATGTGTCCTTCTCAGGAAATGTGCTCTTTCTTGATCATCTTTTAAAATCCTCAATCAGGGACACTCAGGAGTCATGCCTGATGCCCTATTGATTATCCCCAAATACATTCTTACGGGGGGTCAAAGTAGTTTTCGTGAGCCTGTAGGCTCAGTTTCCATCAGTTGATTTTTGTTCTATTAATATCACAATTTGCCAATAAGCAGCATAGTTCAGGTTTCTGGTCTTGCTTCTTGGAATGAACTAATAGAAAAAGACCCCAATCAACTGCTTTCTGTCTAATTAATGAGCGGTCTCCCACTCCTGTCTGAACACTCTTGTTCCCCTTGATAGTAAGGGGGCAGTGTCGTGTTGTAGCAATGAAAGATGTTAGAACAAACTATCATAAGTCCCCCAGAGTCACGGATAAAACAGGGGAGGGAAAGTATACTGCAATTAGGTAATTTTATGTACATATTCTATAATATCAAAATTACCAGCCCATAAAATGTTAACTGGCCCCGTCAGACTTACAAAGAAAAATTATGCATTTTACAGTTGTAGCACCAACAGCTAAAGAAGTAATTGAAAACTTGTACTGGCACACAGTTTCAATTTTTCTTAAAAAACATACAAACAAAACCCAACTCACTTGCCTATGGACTAATTCACTTCAGGCACAGCTTAATTTCTTTCAGATTTGAGGCCTATAAACCCTGGCTAATTTGTGTGGTACAATTATACATTATTTTGGCAACTACAGAGCTCAAGAATCCCTTCAACAATTTAAAGGCATCTTAATTCCCACATTTAAGCAAGTAGATAAGGTGCAAATAATCATATGGAATATACACGAGATTGTGGGAAAGACACTGTAACTTGGAGATTTAATCTCAGAATTTATTTAATACCCATTTGGGCCATCTGTTTGAGATTTAGGTAAACCTGTCAGAGGCTTTGGCCTGGGAGTTATTGAAGTCAACTACACCAGGAACAGAAACAGAGGTTGTAAACTGGGGCTCACAAATGTGCTTTATTTAGGCAGCCTTAAGTTTTAACTGTTTCGCATGTGAATGTTTTTAGTTGAGGGCATGCAGTCTCCAGTTCACAGTGGGACAACTGCCTATTGTCACAGACCTGTCTGTTCAGCACACTTACACCATCAATGTGGGCCCAGGAAACAACTAAGTTTGTAATCTTCAGTATGGCTTATGTACATACGTACATGGTAGCTTCTGCTTCTTAGGAAGTGTTTAGAATACAAGACAGACAGCAGAGTAACATTCTTACATAACTGTCCATAGATAACCTGCATGCCAACTGCATGAGGTAGCTGCTGTCAATTATCCATTCCATGATGTGCCCAAGGTCACGCCTTCAGATGTGATACAGAGCAGGATTTGATCCCACAGTTCCACCCCATCAACGCCTTTGATCATGTGACCTGGAGTAGAAGACAGGAAGTATCAAGTTCCCACACCTGGAACCCACAGATTTTCCTCCTAACCTCATTCCACTCTTTCATGTCAAAGACCACTAACATCTTTAAGCAGCCTGGACCTCATGATTCAACACTTAACAATGATCTTTTGCCAATAGCCTTGGCTTTTTTGCCTCCTCTGTTGCATTCTCTTGGTATAATTCCAACTTTTTATCTGAGACACCCACACATTTTCTCCTCTTTCCTGTTTTCAACATCCTCTTCTTTATTGGCTCTGCCCCTTTAGATAGGAACAAAAGACCCTTCCTGACCTTGGGTTCCTGAGCTTTTACCCCATGCTTCCCTTCTTTACAATTCAACACCACCAAGATTCCCGAAAAGTAGCCTCACTTGGCTGCCTCCACTCCCCAACCTCCCATTTACTCCTGGGCCACCTACAGTCTGACTTAGACCCCATCATCCTACTGGAGCCTTGTCTAGGTTATGGGTGATTTTCCAATTGTCCGAGTGGATGGATATTTCCAACACACCCTCTTTAGTATCCAACACTATTGAGCACTTTCTTCTTCTCAAAGGGTCCTTTTCCCCATGTGTCCATGACAATGGGATTCCCCTCCCTCCCTCCAAACTCTGCTCTCCAGCTGCTCCTCTCGTCCCTTTGGCAGCCCCCCTCCACCTCCAACTATCGGCACTAGAATTGCGCCCTCATTCCCCATGAGACACTTGATCACTTTCTGGAAAAGAAACTCTATGATGACTCCCAAATCTGTATTTTTAGCCAGAGCTTTCTCCTAAAGTTTATCCAGCTACCCACGGAAGACCCATCGGCATGTGACATCTATTTCCTTATTTCCCAGCTCTCCATTCTAACCTATTTTACCTATCTGGGTACATATCTGTACCCAATTTCCCAATCTCTCTCTTCTTTTCTTTTTTCTTTCTTTCTTTCTTTTTTTTCTTCATTGAAGTATAATTGAAAATATAAAACTGTATATATTTAAAGTGTACAATGTGATAATATACATATGCATTGTGAAACTTTTACCGCCATCAGGCTAATTAACACATGCATTACCTCACCTAGTTACCTTTTAAATTTTTCTGTAGTGAGAACATTTAAGATTGACTCTCTTGGCAGCTGTCAAGGATACAATATAGTATTATTAACTATAGTCAGCATGCTGTACATTAGGTCCTCAGAATGTATTTATCTTATAACTGAAAGTTTATACCCTTTCACCAATGTTTCCCATTCTCCCCCCTCTCCCCAATTCCCCAGTCCCTGGCAACCACCATTCTGTTCTGCTTC
>ML108633.1:69340-85318 GCA_003697995.1 Taxidea taxus jeffersonii
GTAAGTTTGATTCTCTCTCTCTTTTTTTTTAATTCTACATGCAAGCAAGACCCCAGAGTATTTTCTTCTAACTTATTTCTCTTAGCATGATGTCCTCAAGGTACATCTATGTTGTTACAAATGGCGAGATTTTCTTCTTTTTATGGCCGAGTACTATTCTATTGTGTGTATAGATAGATATAGATATACATCTCCCACATTTTCTTCATCCACAGATAGACAATTAGGTTGTCCCACTTCCGAAGGAAACAAGATCAGTATTTTGAAGGGGTCTCTGCTCTCCCATGTTCTCTGCAGCATTACTCACAAAGGTTAAGATATGGATGCTGCCCCATCTTAAATCATCTCTTCCTTACCACCCAGTACCAGGTGAAAAAGACCTTAAAGTCTATTTCATAAATACCTGGTTCTGTCCTGGTTCTCTGCTCTTCTCCATCCCTGCTTCCGCTACACCTACTCATACCCCGTCCTTTTTTTTTTTTTTTCTTATACTAGTATAACGTGCATACCATGTAATCACACTTTTAGGTTCTATGAATTTTGACAAACTATATAGTCATGTAATTGCAACTACAATCAAGATATGAAACAGTCCCACCACTCCCCCCCACCCCCAAATCTCCCATGCTTCTTTGCAGTCAGTTCCTTACCTCTTCTTAGCCCTGGGAAGCAGTGATCTGTTTTCTATCCCTACAGTTTTGCCTTTTCTAGGATGTGATATAAATGGAATTATACTGTGTGTAACTTTGAGTCTGGCATCTTTTACGTAGCATAATAAATTTGATATTCAACTATATTGTTGCAAGCATCAGCAGTCTATTCATTTTTATCATGTATATGTGTAAGTTTGTTTATCCAGGTCACCAGTTGAAGAACATTTACTTTGTTTCTACTTCAGGGCAGTCCTGAATAAAACCATAATAATCATTCAAGTTTACCTCTCTGTGGGGACTTCAGTTTTCCTTGCACTGGGTAAACACCTAGGAGTGGAGTTGCTGAGTGATATAGTAAGTGTATATATAACTTTATATAATAAGCAACAATGAAGCTATTTTTCAAAGTGACTGGTCCATCTTGCATGCTCGCGTTTGAGAGCTCCAGATGTTCTCTATCTGTGCCAGCTTTTGGTATTACCAGTCTTATTTTCTTATTTTTAGCCATCCCAAGAAGTTTGTAGTAGTATCTCTTTGTGTGTGTGTGTGTGTGTGTGTGTGTGTGTGTGTGTGTGTGTGTGTGTTTAAAGATTTATTTATTTACTTTTTTAAGAGAGACAGATTGAGAGAGCACAGAGTTGGGGGGGTATGTTGCAGAGGAGAAAGAGTGTTAAGCAGACTCTGTGCTGAACTTGGGAGACTGAGGCCAGGTTAAATCTCACAACCCTGAGATCATGACCTGAACCAAAACCAGGAGTTGGACGCTCAATAGGTGCTCCTCATTGTAGTTTAATTTGCATTTTGTTAAGGATTAATTATGTTAACATCTTATGTTAAACATGCTTATTTGCCATCCATATACTGGGAAATGTCTGTTGAAATCTTTGATCCCCCTTCAAAAAGTAAATTGGGTTGTTTTCCTATTTTTTTTATTGAGTTTTAAGAGTTTTTAGGTATTCTGGATGCAAGTTCTTTATCAGATATGTGTTTTGCAACAATGGTCTCCCAGTTTGTGGCTTGTCTTTTTATTCTCTAAGAGTTTCTTTTTAAAAACTTTGTATTTTGAGATAATTGTAGACTCACATGCAGTTGTAAGATAAAATACAGAGAGATTTTTTCTTCCCCTTCCCCCAGTTTCCCCGAAATTTAACATCTTGCATAACTATAATACAACATCACAACCAAGGAATGGACATTGATACAATCAATCCATCTTATTTAACTTTCACCAGCTTTATATGTACCATTTGTGTGTGTATATGTGTGTGTGTGCATGTGTGTTTCATTCTATGCAATTCTATGCAGATTTCTGTGACCACCACTACAGCCAAGATACAAACAGTCCATCACCAGGATCCTTTTATAGCCATAGCCATCTTACCCCATCCCTTCCTCCCTAACCCCTGGAAACCACTAATCTCCTCTTCATCTCTATAATTTTGTCATTTCAAAAATGTTATATAAATGGAATCATACGTATTTGACTTTGAGTCTGGCTTCTTTCACTCAGCATGATTTTCTGGAAATTCATCCAAGTTGTTATATGTACTAGTAGTCCCTACATTTTTATTGCTGAATAGTATTCCACATTTTTTTTTTTAAATCCATTCACTGTTTGAAGGACATTTTGGTCATTTCCATTTTGGAGCTATTAGAAATAATGCTGCTATGAGCATTTAAGTACCAGTTTTTCGTGTAGGCACAAGTTTTCATTTCTCTGGGATAAATGCTCATGAGCATAATTGCTGGATCTTACAGTAGTTGCATCATTAATTTTGTAAGAAACTGCCAAATTGTTTTCTGGAATGGCTGTACCATTATCCACAATACATTTTACATTTTATATTCCCACAAGTAATGTATGTGTGGTTCAGTTTCTCTGTAGCCCAGTTGGACCTGGTTTTGTTCTATTTTTTATTGTTGCCATCCTGAGAGATGTGTAGAGACATCTCATTTTGGTTTTAATGTGTATTTTCCTGGTGGAAAATGATGTTGAACATTTTTTCATGTGCTAACAGTGTCTTCCAAGGTAGTCACCCTTTCTTATGTATATATGTATGTATATGTGTATGTAAGTATGTATTTTCCAGCTTTATTGAGAGTTAATTGATGTACAAGTTTTAAGGTGTACAATGTGAAAATTTGATCCATGTATATAAAGACCTTCCTCAGTTTATGATGGGGTTATGTCCCAATAAACCTATCTTAAGTTGAAAATTTCATTAATTGAAAATGCATTTAGCATACCTAACCTACCAATCATCTGTAGCTCAGCCTAGCCTACCTTAAATGTGCCAGAACACTTAGATTAGCCTACAGTTGGGAAAAATCACCTAACATGAAGCCCGTTTTATAACAAAGTATTGAACATCTCATGCAATGCATTGAATCATGCACTGAAAGTGAAAAACAGAATGGTTGTATGGGTACAGAATAGTTCTAAGTACATAGGTTGTTTAACTTTATGATCATGTGGGGCTCACTGGGAGCTATGGCTGCCTAGCATCATGAGACAACATGATACTGCATATCGTCAGCCTAGGGAAAGATCAGAATTCAAAATTCTAAGTACAGTTTTTACTGAATACATATTGCTTTTGCACCATCATAAAGTCGAAAAATCATTGGTCAAACCATCATAAGTCAAGGGTCATCTGTATTGTGAAACTGTTATCACAATAAAGTTAACACCTCCATCTCCATCACGTCACATAATTACCATCTGTTTTTCTGATGAGAATATTTAAGATTTACTGTCTTAGCAACTTTTGAATATATAACACAATATTGTTAACTATAGTCACCATGCTGTACATTAGATTCTCCGAACTTATTTGTCTTAGGACTGGAAGTTTGTACCTTTGGCCAATATCTGCCCATTTTCTGCACCCCCAGCCCCTGGCTACCTGTTCTACTCTGTTTCTATGAGTTCAGCTCTTTTAGACTCTACAGATAAGTGAGATCAAACACTATTTGCCTTTCTCCGTCTAAGTTATTTCACTTAGCATAATGCCCTCCAGTTTCATCTGTGTACCTGTAAATGGCAGGATGTCCTTGTTTCTTTTTTTTTAATGGCAGAAAAATATTCCATTATATATATAAGATAAAAATATATTAAATAATTTTCATATATACCCATATCACATTTCCTTTATCCATTTATCCACTGATGAACACTTAAGTATTTTTCCACGTCTGGTTAGCGCTGCAATGATTATGGGCGAGCTGTGATCTGTTTGGCATCCAAATTTCAATTTTGGGTATGTTTCCAGAGGTGGAAGTGCTGGATCACATGGCACTTCTATTTTTCATTTTTTGAGGAACCTCCATCCTGTTTTCCATAGTGACTGCATGAATTTACCTTCCTACTAACCGTGCCCAAGGAAGCCCAGCCATTCTTGACAGGGCCATCAGCACAGCAAACGGCCCCTCTCTCTTCCGGTCTTGACCTCTTCCAAGACAGAGATAGAAGAGGTGCCTTCCACAGCATCTCGTGCCGAATCCTGGTATAACTTGAAACTTCCTGTGGAAAAGCTGCCTCCTTCATCAGACCCTGATCTCTAAGTTGGCAGAAGCCGTTGTGCTCAGCTCAGGATAACAGCCCAGCCAACATACTGCTTGTCACAGATCAAGTGACATTTCTTCAATGAAAGAACAATAAAAAACGGAACGACTTCAGTGCTAAAAAGAGGTGCTGGCACACAGAAAGAATGGATTAAGGAATCGGTCAGGGCTTGGTGGTTGTCACCCCATTAAATACTAAGCAGGCCAGCTGTGGAGCTAAACCTGGTGCCCAGACCTTGACCCCGCGCGTGCGCAGCGCTCGCCGCTCGGCCCGGCCCTAACCCCACCCCTCGGGACTTCCTTTCAGCCCCTTCTACAGTCCGTAACCAATTAGGGAGAGGAGGCGGTCCTGGTTGGCGCGGTGCTCCTTGGGTAGTGTCCCTAGTTACTGTTGCTAAGGCTGCGGCTGGCCGGAAGTGGTAGGAATAAGAAGTTTTAGGAGGCAGCTCCTGAGAGAGGTCAAGGGTCAGTGTAGAGCCGAGAGGAGATGGTGAAGCAGACCATACAGATTTTCGCGAGGGTGAAGCCCACCGTCCGGAAGCAGCAACAAGGGGTACGGGCAACGAGGGCGCCGGTGCGACGGGGCCTTCCACGCAGGGGAGGGACGGCACGCGGGGCCCTAGGCTAGGGAGGGGGTTTGGCGCCGGGCGCCGGATGTCGACCCGAGCCCCGCACAGGCGCCGCCTCGGCGGCCAAGCAGACACCAACGCCGCGTTGTCAGGGACGCGGGCAGACAGCCGGGCCACTCCCGCCCTGCAGCGCCCCGCGGGCGCGTTCGCTGTGCACAGAGCCACACACAGGCGCCCGGCACAGTGTTCACGCAGGGGCCGACGCGGGCGTGTGCGGGTGTGTGTGCCCGTGTGCGCGCTCACAGGGCCACGTCTCATCTTGCGCACTTCTGGCACCTTTCTAGGAAGCGGTCACGCAGCTTTGCACACTGCGCACACATAAGCCCAAACGTATGTTTCTCACCGGGCGGCAGGTGCCAGCAGGAGATGTGTGTGCATACACGTCTGAGATGTTACAGATGATGTAGGTAGTTACACAAACTAAACACCTCTGACTGTAGCTCTGTGCACGGTGGGCCCTTAGGAATTTGTTTCCTAGCTACATCGTCCTGCAACACAAACATGAACCTTTGACATAATACTTCTTGCAGATATACATATTTATGCATCTCAAAGCAAAAATGTATATAATATTTATATATTTAAATATATAAGTATATTTATGTAATTATGTAATTAAGTATATGTATATAAGTATGTATTTATGTATTGTATGTTATGTAATTATGTAATTAAGTATATTTAAGTATATAAGTATATTTATTAAATATATAAGTATATATATAAGTATATATATGCATACATATATATACTTTTCATTCAGAAAACATATTTTAAATATATACATATTTAATATTTAATATATTCATTATATTTAATATAATATTTTAAATATATACATATTAAAAAGTATATATATGCATACATATATATATACTTTTCATTCAGAAAACATCGACTGAGCATTTACTAGGTGCTTCGTCTAGTGTGCTAAACTCAGAGGTACAAAAAGGTTAAGATTTTGCCCTTGCCCTGAGAAGAGATGTGCTTCTTAAATGTTTCAAAACACTTTTTTTTTTTTTCCTCCCTAGAAAGAACACAGTCGTTCTTACCACTTAGGTGTTTTGTCTGCATTATCTCTGATTTTCAGGAGAACTCTGCAAGGTTGATGTCATTTTCCTCATTTTGTAGATGAGGAAATTGAGTCTCAGGTTAAATAATATGATTAAGCCAGTGAGTGGCAGAACCAAATTTTAATGAAGGACTTTTTATTCAAAGTTCTTGGCTCTCAAGACCAGACTTTTTGCCTCCCAAAGTGAGGACTTAGGTAAGGGCAGTTTGGGTCTTATTCATGAGTGCCTGGAATGGGTATATTATTAATAATATTTTATATCTATTCCATATCTGTAATACATGTATGTAACATCATAGTATATCATAGTGTAGCATTTGCATTGTGCTATTTATGTATTTGAAACAAGAATATGGTATCTTTGACATCATCATCATCAAAAGTTATTTTACTCATGGACTACTTGAGGATAAGATACATGAAAAGATTCCATAGAAAATACAGACTTTTTTTTTTTTTTAAAGAATAAAACAGTGTAGAAAGGAAACATGGATACTTTAGCATTTTCTCTCCTCTTATATTCACTTTGAAGAAGGTTTTAAGTTAATAATGTATACCAAGTGTTTTATATGTAAAGTCCCTCCATACCTCTTCAGATTCTTAGCCAAAAGTATTGAGCTTGTCTACATAGTCTCAGCAGTGGGAAACAGGTGTTTGGATTTGGTAGTATTAGAGGACTGGTTGGGCGAGGGGGTGGGGGGAGTATGAATAGGGGATTGATGGAGAATCTTGGGTGCTATTTTGAACTTTCTCTTTTTTTAAAGTGCAGTGTTTGGATATTTTACTGTGCTGCCTTTTGCATTTCTTTGGTGAGATTCTGTAGGGTGGATTGTTTGGTACTCCAGGAAGTATTTTTAGGTGTTACTATGTTTTTAAATATCAGATTCTTACCACCATGCAACATTATGCCACATACACAAAAATAAGAGAACATAGCTGAACACACTTGGAGTTAGTGTATTCCTGCTCTCCCTTAGAAATCCCACTTTTTTAAAAATTTAAAATATTTTATTTATTTATTTGAGAGACAGAGAGAGCATGAGCAAGGAGAAGCAGAGGGAGAAGCAGACTCCTCATGGAGCTGGGAGCCCGATGTGGGACTCGATCCCGGGACTCCAGGATCATGACCTGAGCTGAAGGCAGTTGCTTAACCAACTGAGCCACCCAGGCGCCCAGAAACCCCACTTTTAACACCCAATCTTTTTGCTCCTGGAGATGTTTGGTTGTTTCTTTGCCTGTGACATTCAACTAAGAGTGATTCAAAGGTTTCTTTCTTTCTTAAGATTTTATTTATTTATTTGAGAGACGGAGACTGAGAGAGAGCAACAGAGGGAGAAGGAGAAGCAGGCTCTCCGCTGAGCAGGGAGTCTGATGTAGGGCTTGACCGCAGGACCTTGAGATCATAATGAGCCGAAGGCAGATGCTTAACTGACTGAGCCACCCAGGCACCCCTGTATTTTTCTTTCTTTCCTCTTCATTTTGTGGTTCTATTACTTCATTAGTCTTATTCCTTAAAGTAACATAAGGTAAATTATAATAATCTATAGAATGGTAACTTAGAAGATGCATAAGACAAACCTCGGGTAATTTTAACAATGACCATGCTTTTCATTTGTATAGTGCTCAGTACATTTCAAAACATGTTCACATTCATCCTTGCATTTCTTGTATGTGCCTTCTGGGCATGAAAACCCCCACTGTGTCTCAAATAAGCATTGTTATGACTAAAGGTAAAGAGTCAATCTATTAGACTAAATAAGTTTACTGGTTGAGAGGACTTTTCTCAATGCTTCAAAGAATGGCTTAATCAGCGAGGTAGAGGGTCTTTTCTGTCTTCAGAGCACTGAGTGTTACAGAATTTTTGAAAACACTGTGACTCTCATTGAAAAGCGTACCTCACTCTTGTATGTTTCATGTCTTACACACGCCTCTCACTCACTCACCTGCCTGGTCATTAACTTTTTTTTTTTTTTTTTTGGTGTAGTGCCCTACAGGATATAATTTTTAAATGTCTCTTGAGAACACCTAACTATGGAAAGTCTCAGACTTGATGCCATTACTTTCTACAAATAATTTTATTTTACAGGATGACTTTTCTGCATGAATTCTTCACATTTTAGGTGAGAAGGTTCAATAAAAAACTGCTTAGGAAAATTATTTACTTTTGGGAGATTTAGGTAAGCTTTTACTTGTTTAAGAATATGACTTTTCCCCCATAATCAAGCATCTAAATGTGTCTTAAACAGGAAGTATTCCCTGTTAGAAAGACTTTTATTTCCTGGTGAAAGACAAGAAATGTTTTAAAAAAACAAAAACAAAAACAAAACCCAAAACCTTCTCCATCTAATGACTAACATTTTTTATGGTGCATTACAAAATGCTTCCATTTCCATGACATCATTTATCCCCACAGCAATCTTGTAAGGGAGGCAATTCTGTTTTCCTCATTTTCTGTATAAAGGAACTGAGATTCTGAACGTGGTGGCTGGTCACACAGCTGGTAAATTGAGCTCAGTGTTGGGCACAAGTCTTTGGGTATCAAGTCATGCTTTTCTTTATTACATGTGACCTCTTTATAGGCTTAATCCTTGATTTTCCTGGCCAATAAATAAAGGAGTAGGTAAGGAAGAAGAGAATCAGAGAATTTGCAGTAGAATAGGTGCTTGGTTAAGACCCTTCATTTCCATATCAGTTTAGAGAGGTTAAGTGATTTCTCCCAGGTCCTTTGCTAATTAGTGGCTGAGCTGGGAGGAGAACCTTGAAGATGACATCAAAGACATGAATTACATATGTCTTTTGAAACCACATGTCTTTTATCAAATCCTGAATATGTCTCATGGAAACTTGGGCTGCTTTGAATATAACTTGAATTAGAGCATTCTTGTGAGCTCTCTGAGAAGTCTCGGACCTAGTCCTTTGATCTACTTCGGCCACTTTGTAAATGCTCAGAAATGCTTATTCCTCATAGAAAGATGTTAATTTCTGGTACATAATTCCAAAGCAGTACTTAGATTAATGTCCTGCTTTCAGAACTATTAGTTTCTCAACAACAGAGACACTCAGATGCTCAAATTTGAATAGTAGATCATTCAGAGAGGACCTGAGCTTTGGTAGAGCATTGATTTAGATTTTACCTCTTTTTCTGTTCCATATATTTTTCAGAGTCTGCACAGTTCAAAGAGGAAAATTATACTATGTTATGACTTATCTTGAGTGCAATTTTTTAGTGCAATTTTTTATACAATTACAATACCTATCATAATAACATGGTCATAATTCAAGCCATAATTTTACTGTGCTATATTCATTTGCTGTCTTCACATTTGCAGATTTATTCCATAGACGAAGATGAAAAATTAACCCCTAGCCTGGAAATTATCTTACCTCGTGATTTGGCAGATGGATTTGTAAATAATAAGCGAGAAAGCTACAGATTTAAGTAAGTTTATCTTTTGCCTTTGTTTCTGTTTCACTATTGAACTAACTCTTGTGGTGCATTAATTATCCCCTGTGAAATCACTAGTGCCATTTCTTGGGGAGAATGTGGTGCTATTTTCTATCTTATCTAGTAGGTAGATTTCAAGTTGTCTTTTCATTGCTGGGCCCAGAGTTGAAAAGAGGGAGTGTTTCCTTTCTTTTCTTTTTTTTTTTAAGAATTTATTTATTTATTTGACTGAGAATGAGAGAGAGAGAGAGAGCGCACTCACACAAGCAGGGGGAGCAGTAGGCTGAGGGAGAGAGAGAAGCAGGCTCCCCGCTGAGCAGAGAGCCTACCTGAAGTGGGATCGTGACCTGAGCTGTAGGCAGAAGCTCAACCAACTCAGCCACCCCAGCACCCTGAGGGTGTGTTTCTCTCTATCCAAGATGCTGTCCCAAGATCCCAGCTTTTCCTTGTTACATCTGTGTCTCTAATGTTGTCCTTTTCCTCCTTGGCCCACTGTGATTTAGGACTTGGAAGCTCAGTGTATGACTGAACTTTATAAAGTTAGTAACTCAAGGTATAATCTGGGTGCTGTATCCATGAGCTTTCTTTATAACATAAATGATATCTGGATCTCATATGCCCATATGCACACTCCATATTTCTACTGTGTAATGTAGTGGCCACTAGCCACAGGTAGCTCTTAAGCACTTAAAAAGTTGCCAGCCTGAACTGCGATGTGCTCTAAGTGTAAAATACATCGAGGATTTTTGAAGGCTTGGTGTGGGAAGGGAAAAAAAAAAGAATGTAAAACATCTCAAGAATTTTTTCATACTGATTGCATATTAAAATGATAAAGTTTGGGGTTACATTGGATTAAAAATAGATTCTTAAAATTAATTTCACCTGTTTCTTTGTTTAAAAAAGTGGCTACTGGAAAATGTTAAATTACATATATACTCACATGTGTGGATTGCATTATATTTCTCTTGGACAGTGCTGTGCTATAGGGATCAGGCGAAACATACCCAACAGCCACCCCTGGATTGTCATCAGTGCCTTTTGTCCAAATTCTCTTCTTCTTTTTTTTTTTTTAAAGATTTTATTTATTTATTTGTCAGAGAGAGAGAGAGAGAGAGAGAGAGAGAGCCAGCATACAAGCAGGCAGAGTGGCAGGCAGAGGCAGAGAGAAAAGCAGGCTCCCCACTGAGCGGGGAGCCAGATGTGGGACTTGATCTCAGGACCCTGGGATCATGACCTGAGCCAAAGGCAGTGGCTAAACTGGCTAAGCCATGTAGGCGTCCCAGTCCAAATTCTCTTCTGGTAGCCAGGCCTTGAAATGGGGGATTTGGGCTCCTTTATGATGCCTTTATTCTCTAGTTTCAGTCTGTGCTGTTTTCTTTCTTCCCCACTTTTGGCTTTTGAAGAAGTTTGAGCCCAAGTCAAAGCCATATTTGATCTCTGCCTAAATTAGGTAGTGGATTTCCGGGTCCCCCGGAAGGAATCCTAATTGCTGTCTTGCATTTCTTTCTAGGCTGTTTGGCTTGGGTCCTGTTTTCATTTTGTTTTTGCCCTTGCCCTTTGCATAAAACCAGCCCAGATGTTTTTTATGGTTTTCTCTTGAATTCTTATATTTATTTACTTATGTCTCATAGAATTCTCATTGGTCTTGACAGTTTATCCTTTGTATCTCATTTACCCCATGTTCTTTTATAGCCCATCTTCTTGTGTCTAGCATATGGCTGCATAGTAAGGTGTGCTTACCCTGTCTTTTTGGCTCCCTATTGCCTTTCATTTTATTCTTTAAGCAACAGCTTTATAATACATGACTTACTTTTTCTGAAGCGGGCCTTCTCCCACTGATGTAAGCATGCCGTATACTTCAGTGGCTATGACTTCATGACAGCTGAGTGGGGTCAGTCTCCTTTTTTAAAGCCACAGTTTGCTGAAACATTTTATTCAGCATGATTCTATGTAATTGTTAGGAACAACTGGCCATGTCTCTATCTATTGTCCTTTTCCAAAGTATTCTTTATATTATGTAGATAGAAACAGTGCATTTAAACACGTTCATTGAAAATGTGTTATTTGCTTTTTTTTTTTTTAAGATTTTATTTATTCATTTGACAGACAGAGATCACAAGTAGGCAGAGGCAGGCAGAGAGAGAGGAAGGGAAGCAGGCTCCCTGCTGAGCAGAGAACCTGATGCGGGGCTTGATCCCAGGACCCCAGGATCACGACCTGAGCCGAAGGTGGAGGCTTTAACCCACTGAGCCACCCAGGCGCCCTGTTATTTGCTTTTTTTAAAATCTTACTCATTCTTTCTAAATTTCTGGATTAAAAATACTGGCTTCGCATTTTTAATCAAGAAATTAGTCAGGTGTTTAACTTATACCTATGTTCAGAGATAAATATTTCAGTATCTTAAGGGTGTTTCCTCCCAAGAACATTCATTCATTCAATCAGTAAATGTTTATTGACCATCCTCTGTGTGCTGTTTTAATGGCTAGGTACATAGCAGAGAATGCAACAAAGGTCCGGCTTTTATGGTGCTTACATTTTAGTGAGAGGAGGTAGATAGGCAGATCCTTAAGTACAATGTATATCAGAAAGTGTTAAGTACCACAGAGAAAAATAAGGCAGGCAAGGGTAATAAAGAGTGCCAGGAAGAAGGGCTGCAAAGGGGAGGGATAGAGTATTTCATAGAGCAGTCAGGGAAGGCATCCCAGGAGGGTGATATTTGAGCAAAGGCTTAAAGGAGGTGAGGAAGTCCGACATTCAGATATTGGAGGGATTGGGATTCCAGGTGAAGGAAAAACCAAGAACAAGTCCCGGAGATGGGAGTGTGCTGGCATGTCTGAGGAAGACTAAAGGGGTCTGTGTGGCTGGAGAAGAAGGTTAATGGAGCAGCAGAGTGGCCAGATCCTAGGGAGCCTTAGAAGTCATTGTATGGATTGTTTGGGGGAAAAAGTCATTGTAAGCTTTTCCCTCCCAATGTCTTTTGGGAAGATAATGGATGGTTTTGAGCAGAAGAATGAAATAATTTCACTTAGGTTTTAGCAGGATCATTTGTCCTGGCACCTGAAAAATAGACAGTAAGAGCAGTTTGTTTCAAGGGAGACCAGGCAAGAAATTACGGTAGCTTAGGCCAGGGCAGTAGCAAGTGGAAATGTGGAGAAATAGTTGGATTCTAGATGCATTTTGAAGGTCAGAGGTGACAGAGTTAGTGAATGGGTGGGAATGAGAGTGTAATGGAGAAAGAGAGGAGTCAGGATGCCCTGAGGGCTTTGGGCTGCATGTTTAGAAGGATGGAGTTGTCATGTACTAGGATGTGGAGGACCAGGAAGAACAGTTTTGGGGTGAGAAGAGGTCAACATATGCCAACTTCGAAATGGACTTTACAAAAAGTCTACTCAACTTCCTGATAACTGAAAGGACCTCCTCAGAATCAGGACACCGAAGTTATATCTCAGGGTACGGTACTATTTAGCTCCAGGGCTGTGAATAAATTGCTTTATCTCCCTGGGCCTCAATTTCCTTTTCTGGAAAAGATTCCACGGAACTCTTTAATCTTTCTGATTCTGTTTTGTCCTTCCATGGTTTTCAGATGCTAGCTGATTCTTAATGACTTTCTAAATTACTAGGTAACTACATTACATAAACTAAAATATTTTGGGATGATGATATTTGGTCTTTAAGTACCATCGTATGATTTACTGAAACTCCTGCCGTCTCTTGGGTTTACTTGGTGGTCGATATAATTCCTGTTTCTTAGGGAGGTGGAGTTGGGAATGGCTGATGGGTTCACTCAGGCATGGCCAGCCTGGTTGAAGAAGCAAATCAGCCCGATCACCATCATCCTCAAAAGCACCGCTGGGTCTTTGCTCAGATATCATAGTAGGTAGAGCTCTGAAGAGTGCTTGAGCAGCCCTGTGTTATGTCAGTGTTCATATCTGAAGCCGTGACGCACCTGCAGGGTTTTGAGGAGTGTTCTGGGCAAACCGGTAAATACTGCTGTCTAAGATATAATCTCGCCTGCTAAATGACCTAGTCGCCAGAGTGTCTGACAATCCCTCTCTTTGTATAGTTTCATTATTTGCTTCTTCAAAAGGGAGGTTGATAAGCTCTAAGGATCTTTTGAAGTTAATGTTGATTAAAGAATTTCATTCCATTTTGTATTTCCTGCCCAGCTCCAGACATCCATCTGAACTCCTGGATCATGAAAATAGTCCCACATCTCATGTAGTCTCTACTTTTTTTTCCCCGTAAAGATTTTTTTTTTTTTTTTATTTGTCAGAGAGAGAGAGTACAAGCAGGGGGAGCAGCAGGCAGAGGGAGAAGGAGAAGCAGGCTCCCCACTGAGGAGGGAACCTAATGCTGGACTCGATCCCAGGACCTGGGGTTCATAACCTGAGCTGAAGTAGATGCTTAACCAACTGAGCCACCCAGGTGTCCCCGTGTAGTCTCTACTTTAATAGACCATGTGTCCAACTTGTGAGTCACAAGTGAGACCCATGGACCAAAAGTTCTTAAGCTATTCTGAAAGCTGCTTAGGATGCCCTCAATATGTTTGTTTTAAAGGCTTTGCTTTAAAGCCACACCACCTTTATTTTTTTTAATTTTTGAAAAATTTTAAACATGCAGAAGAAGTGGAAGAATAATGCAGTAGCCTCTCTTGGACCCTTGGTGGGAGATTCACCGATTGTTAACATTTTGCCCTATATCCTTATGCTTCTCTCTCTCTCTCTCTTTTTCTTGCCCTCTTAACCCCTCTCCTCCTTTCCTTCCCCATGTGTTTCCCTCTCCCTCTTACTTCCTTCATGATGTTTTAATGAGGGCCGTTCCTGCCGGTGAGCGACTTACCACACTATAAAAGTTACCTTGAGTTTCCCACTGTGCCCATGATCCCGTACTAAGCTCAGTCACCATGCCATTGTGAGATAAGCAGCATTGACACCGTTCTACCACCCCACACCCCTGGCCTTGGCAGTCTGATAAAGACATCTCTCTACAGACCCATCTTGATTTACTTTTTGACCTTTTTTTTTTTTTTAATAATAAATCAGCTTTTTATTTCACATTTTTTTAAAAGATTTTATTTATTTATTTGTCAGAGAGATACAGAGAGTACAGGCAGGCAGAGAGTCAGACAGAGGCAGAGGGAGAAGCAGGCTCCCTTCAGAGCAAGGAGCCCGATGTGGGACTGGATCCCAGGGTGCCGGGATTGTGACCTGAGCCGAAGGCAGCCGTTTAACCGACTGAGCCACCCAGGCATCCCTACTTTTTGACTTTTGATTCATGATCAACCCAATGGGGCAAAACTACCCTGAGAGTTTAAGTGGCTGATACCAGGATGTAACACCTACTGATGAAAAATCAACCTCAGTTCACAATTTCAAAACCAAGTTCGATAATCGTACATTTTACAGCTGCATTCTGTCCTTACAGGTCAGACATCAGAAGTTCACTGGCTTATTTACATCCTGTTCTTGGGTTTCCATTTCACACACTTATCTGGATTCGAATTTGATGCCAGTTGCAGACACTGTCCCTCTTGAGGGCTAAAGAACACACAGCTTATTATTTGGTTCAAAGCTGCTGCAGTTTTTCAGAGGGATTTATTGTGCAGATCTTGTCAAAGCAATACTGTTTACCCACCATTTGTATATAGGGGTACAACAGTGCAGTGTGGTCGGGACTACAGGGCAAACATTGTGTCAGGTTAGGTAAGCCCAGTGATGTAAATATGGGGTAATTTGCAAAGCTTTTAGGAAAAAAAAAATATTAATCCAGTTGTGTTTGAAGCTCAGCCTTTTAATAACTACCGCTTTCATATTTGCAGATTTCAAAAGATTTTTGATCAGGGTGCAAACCAAGAGACCATTTTTGAAAGCATTGCCAAACCAGTTGCCGAGAGGTAGGATTTCCTATATTTTATTTGGTGGGTTGGTGGTTTTTCATCTTGTCTTCAATTTTCAGATAATTGTGGCAATGTGCTTCAACATATCAATTATATACTCATTGCTGCAGGACATGCAATGATGCTAGTATTAATACCTTCTACTTACATAGCTGTTCATTTTAGATGTAGATTCTGAGCCTTTAAACAAACCAGAGAGATAGAAGAGCCATTATTACTCCCATTTTCCAGGCTGTGTAACTGAGGATTGGAGAGATTAAGTGACATTGCTCAGGATTGTGTGGCTCATGGTAATGGAGTGCTGGGGGGGTACATCACCATACTGTTAGGTCCGGGCTCTTCCTTCAATACAGCGTTTCCAACATCTGACCAGAGGGATGAAGGCTGAGGTATGGGTGACACCGGGAGGGCTACTAATGGTTGACCCAGCCCAACCTCACAGTAATAACTACTTTTCAAAGCTTGGCCCTTAACTTCTAGGTCCCTTGTGTTTCTATGTATTCAGATAGTTCGAGGCTACTGACTATTGGAACCAAACTCACATGAGGATACTGAATAAATCAGAATGCTATTTTATTAGCATACATTGGCAAAAGTGTCCTTAGGATTAGACACTCAGGCCCTTTTGATAAGGACACTCTCCTCTTATAGGAAATCTGTACGAGAAATTAGCACTACCTAAGGTTGCTTTCTTATCCTGGTATCAGTTGGATGATTCT
>ML108633.1:85718-142271 GCA_003697995.1 Taxidea taxus jeffersonii
ATGACCTCGTAATCTCCAGATACATCCATCTTCATGATTAAAATGAAAAATGTTCAGGCAGTCCCCAGCTTAGGATATTTCAACTTATGATTTTTTGACTTTAGGGTAGTGTGAAAGTGATAGGCATTCAGTAGAAAACCTATTTTGATTTTTGCATTTTGCTCTTTTCCTAAGCTAGTGATTTGCAGTAGAGTACTCCCTTGTGATGCTGGGTGGGGACAGTGGGTACAGCTTCCAGCCAGCCATGTGATCACAAGGGTCAATAACCAATGCACTTGCAGCCATTCTGTCCCCATATAACCATTCCATTTTTTAAATTACATGAGGTATTCAATACTTTATTATAAAACAGGCTTTGTGATGGATATTTACCCCCCTGCAGGCTACTGGGAGGTTCAGAGTGCACTGAAGGTGGGCTAGACTAACCTGTCATGCCCAGTGAGTTAGGTGTATTAAATGCATTTTCAACTCGTGGTGGGTTTCTTGGACAGAGCCCTATTATAAATGGAGGAAGATCTGTATCCTTTAAATAAGCCCATTTTTCAATTCCACTCATCAGTATACTCTTTCCCACAGACCTTGCTGGAAACCCATAATTATATTTTCTCTCTCAAACTCTGTTTTCTGAATCCTACTCAAACTAAGCCTTTCTCTGTTAAGACAGTCTTCCCTCACGGTGAGCGAAATGCAATCAAGTAGGCTTTGGCTGTTTCAGTAAGAGTCACAATGCGATAACCTCTACAGATTAAATTCAGATCTCCTTTACTGCGTGTCACACATCTCTAAAATTCTCTTCCTTGTAGTAATCTTTTGGGTTATGTCATTTTTCAGTTAGCTGATCTCATGTGTTTTATTTTGAAACTTCCTAAAGTTGTTGAGGGAGGGAGCCTTAGTTTCTGTTTCCTGGATGCATGGTTCTTTCTCCACTACTAATGAGCTCTTCCCATCTTGAGCCCACTTCACCTTCCAGCTCTTTCTGGGTCCCTGGCCTGGAATTGTCTTCCTTCAGAAATCTGCATTGTTGCCCCCTTAGCTTTGAGGTCTTGCTCATATGTTACCTTCTCAGTAAGGCCTTCCTTTAATAACTGCACTTGAAATTGCACACTCCCTTTCACCCTTCCCTGTTTTATTTTAGTTTTTTAGCACTTACCACCATTTGACATGCTGTATAGTTTTGTTGTTTATTAGTGTTTTGGTCTGTCTTCCACTGGAACAAAAGCTCTACAAAGGCTGGGTTTTGTTTTGTTCACTGACTTGGCAATGACACCCAGTGACACCCAACCTGATGATGACAAGATTTCAAGAATGACAAGCATTTTTATCCAGGCTGCTCAGGTGTTCTTAGTGGATCCTATCTTTTAAAGAGAAGAAGAGATGGGAGGGGCAGAGAGAGAGGATCTTAAGCAGGCTCCATGAGCAGCATGAGCCTAATGCGGGGCTTGATTTCACGACCCTGAGATTATGACCTGACCTGAAATCAGGACTTGGATGCTTAACTGACTGAGCCATCCAGGCGCCCCTCTTTGTCCTTTTTAAGACTTTTTCCCTTATATCCCATTTTTCCTGAAACTATTTTTGCTGGTTTGTTTTTTTTCCTGTTAGCCTTTATCTGGCTTATCTTTCTCCATCTCTTAATTCAACCACCCTGCAACAATTTGTTTTTAAGTATGACCTAAATAAAATATAGTTGGTGTTTTCCTTTTCAGCCACACTCAGAGTCCCTGATCTTTAATTGGGCACTTTGACCTGTTTATATTTATAAATATAATATATAATGATATTATATAATATATAATAATGATAATGATGTTTGGAGCTATTCTTCCTATCTTAATTTATTTTTTCCATTCACCATACTTTATTGTTTTCCTTTGTTGCTGTTTGTTGGTTTGACAATACTTGTTGTTGCTGCTGCTGTTTTCCATTTTCTCCCTGAAGGTGTACATTGTACTTTAACAGCCCCAGTGTAGTTTAAGTTCAGATATTGAAACTCATTTGTACTTTTTCCCAATATCTTAACTTTTTCCCTCTGCCTCTCACTTTGCACACCCTAACTTTTGCCTTTCCTACCTCTATCATTTCCAGTGTTGAGACCAACTGATAACTGCATTCTGGGTTGTTGTTAATCATTTTTACTAATAGCATTTATTTAAATGTGTCTCTGAATTAATATTTACCACTTTGCTCATCGTTGTTCCTTATACTCTTTTCTACTTCTTAGATTCCTTTTTGAATTTTGCTGGTCATCATCCTTTAATAAATTTTTAAATGGAACTTGACCAGGCCTAGGATAATCCCAGCTTAAACATTTCCTTTCTCTCAAAACTGTGGAGATACTGCCCCATTGCCCCTTCATTTGCAGTGTTGCTGTAGAGATGTCAGTGTCAATCTGGATTATTTCTTCCTAGAAAATGCCCCACCCTTTTCTTCCTTTCTGGAAGCTTTTAGGATTTTTTGATTTTGTTCTTTTTTCATATCAGTGAATCTGTTGATAGTGTAGGTATGACTGTTTTTTCATGTATTCACGTATTCTTGTCTCATTCAGCCACTTCAGTCTGAAAATTCTTATATTCAAGCTCAGGGGTCAGGTCATCATGTTGATAATATCTTTAAGAATGAACAAAATTGGGGCACCTGGGTGGCTCAGTGGGTTAAAGCCTCTGCCTTCGGCTCAGGTCATGATCCCAGGGTCCTGGGATTGAGCCTGGGATCAGGCTCTGCTCAATGGGGAGCCTGCTTCCCCCTCTCTCTCTGCCTGCCTATCTGCCTACTTGTGATCTCTGTCTATCAAATAAATAAATAAAATCTTAAAAAAAAAAAGAATGAACAAAATCATTTCCTTCTGTCCAGCTGTTTATTTTCTCTTTTTGGAACTTGTATTTCCAGAACTATCACTTCTCTCCTTCAAATATTACAACTGTCCATTCCTAGTTCCCATCTCTTTGTCTTTTGATTCTAAGTTCTGAAAAAATTTGTTAGCTCTGTCTTCCAGCATTGGTAATTTGCTTTTCATTTGTGTTGTGTGCATTGTCTTCACTTGCTTCTTAAATTCTAGGAGATGGGGAGCGAAAGTCTATTCTTGTTTATTGATATAATGTCCTCCCTTTTCACTCTGAAGACAATTATTATTTGGATTGGCTTTTTTTTTTCCTGTATGCTTTTTTTTTTTAATGTTTATATTCTATTGTTGCTTTCCTGATGCAGATTTTCCTCAGATATTTGGTGATTTTAAGAAATACCTTGTATTCCCTTCAGGAATACATGCCCAGTGGAAATCCAGCCACTCTACACAGGCCCTTTCAAGCTGTTCTTTTGGGTTAACATATTGTAGCTTAATTTTAGTTGCTGTATACAATTAAAGTGAAATAAAATTAGTTCTATTTCTTTCCAAAATTGTGCAATTCAGGAGTCTTGCTAATTTAGACTCATCTTGTCCTATCTAAGTCAAAGAGTGGTAAGACTGCATGACTGCAGAGCTGCATGACCAGTGGTGAGAATTTATAAAGCTTTACATTTGTGTCATTGGAGATTAAGTAAAACAATCTTCGTGGTAGGCTGTTTATTATTGAGTACATTTCTATAGGAAGTACTTTGTCATCCTGGGTCTTTTGAACTTTTTCTGAAATATATCCTATGTTGCTTAGGTGCAGAAACAGCCTTTTTTCATATTAGTTTTGCTTATGGATTTTGGACTAGATTTTTATAAAGATAAAATTTAGTAGGCACACAAATCACACAAATGTGTATAGTACACGGTATTATGTCATATGAAAGAGCTTATAGAGGTTTTTTTTTCTTTTTAGTTTATTATTGAAGTATAGTTGTCATACAGTGTAATATTCGTTTAAGGTATAAGGAATTTGTGGTTTGATGTGACATTTTACCCAGTGTTCTGGTTCTCAAGCTGGTGTGCATCTATTTTGGGAGTGTGTAGTGGATTCTCATGGGTTGCCTGAAGCCACAAGCCAAACGTGGCACCTCATCATGAGAGCGAATTTGACTGAAAAATTGAAGGAGTGGAGGTTGAAGTCTCGACTTCTCTGAGGTCCTATCCCATGCATTTGTAAGTCTGCAGAATCCCTGTTTTTCAGTCAGTCTTAGGTTTTACCTAAAAGCTTGGAGTGTAGGAAATATATTTTTATGTGCAGTGAATGCTTTTGGAAAAACATAGAAATTTAGTGTTTTAGAAAAACGTGGTTTGACCAAAATGAGAAGCGTGCACACCATCAGGGGGATTGATAATGCCAAAGACAGAGGTCCCCACAGCGAGCACTGGACAAGCTAATGCATCTGCAGTGCAGCGAGGCCAGCCAGGTGATGACGCTCTTAGCCACCCTGTGAACCTGTTTTTTTTTTTTTTTTTTTTTAAAATTTTTTTTTTTTTTTTCAGAGAGAGAAAAAGAGAGAGAGAAAGAGTGTGTGTGCATACAAGCATGGGTGGGGGGAGGGGCAGAGCGAGGAGCAGACACCCCCCTGAGCAGGGAGCCTGATGCAGGACTCAATCCCAGGATCCTGGGGTCATGACCTGAACCAAAGGCAGATGCTCAACTGACTGAGCCACTCAGGCACCCCGAACCGGTTCTTTTTAACCTCTGATTTTACCAGGGTTGAATAATACCAAGTGCAACCTTTCAGTTTATGCCAAGAAGAGGATGAAGAGAGAAAGCAGGCTCCAGGACTGCCAGCGCAGACTTGAAGAGGGATATATTAGAATACTTGCCCGGTGCTATGGCTGGGTGGGAGGACGGGCCTCGGTTGAGGAGATAGGCTTATGGGAGGGGTGGTCCTACACTTCCAGTGGGGCAGGGGCAGGGCCCCGAAGCATGCTTTTACCTATGGCTTGTACCTGTGGCTCTGGGAAATAGGCTCTGCTGATGCTGCTGTTGGTTGCATAGCTTGTCCAGGCCTGCTGCACTAAGCAGAGACAAGGAGACCAGAGTGGGGTACAAGAGAAGCCACAACAAGAGTACTTAAAAAAGTAAATTCAAATCTCACTGGCCAGTTTTTCACCTCTGTGTACTCATGCTTTTACTTTATTGGCTCCAACAGTGTGGCAATGGAATGATCTGATTCTGCCTTCGGCCCTGTGATTTACTTACTGTGGAACTCTGGTTCTGACCTACTCCTTCCAAATCAGTTATCCCCTCAGAGAAAGGCAGATGCCAACAAGACCCGTTTTTGGGATGAAAAGAAAGAGTACATTCAAATTTGCTTTGGGAACTTCAGTACCTTCTTTATTCTAAGGGTTGAAAAAAATTAGACATTCTTTTTCTACTTTAAAAATATGCCCAGTAGCTTATGGCTTCAGACCAAGATGAAGTAGATATACTTCTCTCTATTCTTCTCACTAAGTACAAGTAAAAACTCTGGGCATTATATATAAAGGAGACATAAGAAGATTCTGAAAGTTGGGGAGAAGAAGGCAGACTAGCCAGAGGAACTCGAGACCTGAGGAATGATGTGGGTTTTGTTTTGTTTTATTTTTGTTGTTGTTGTTGTTGTTGTTTTTTGTCTTTTGTTTTTTCCCCCTCATGTGTCCCAGACTGGATGGTAGAAAAACTGGCAACCCAGAAACACTAATAGTCTCAGACAAAAGTGGCAAGAAAAGTCCATTCTCTACAGCCAGAGGACCAGGAAAGGGGCAACTGTATGAGACAGAAACTTCTAGATACTAGTTGCCTTACTCCATCCAGATACCATGGAAGAATCCCCAGCCCCACCCCAACAGCAGAGGCCTGGCTATCACAAGGCACCCCATTCCCCACTGCCAGGGTGGTATCAGAGGAGTGGGAAGAATTTCGTCCCCACTTGGAGATAACAACTTCTCCCTCTCCCCTCCCCGAAGTTGTCATTGGAAGTTGTGTGGAATCCTGGAGTTCACCACCATACAATAGGAGCAAGACCTCCCTTACCCTGTTGTGGAATCAGTGGGCAGCAGCAAGGTGCCCCCTCCCCCCCCAACCGGGGGGGGGGGGGGGGGGTGTCAGATGAGGCCTAGAAGGGAGCCTGAAATCTCACCCCCACCTACAGCATGCCAAAACAAGATTGAATTATGATCTAGAATCTCATAACATAGTACCTAAGCTATCCAGGGTACAGTTGAAAATCATGCATCATATATGAAATATCAAGAATCAGGAGAACATCAACTCACATAAGAAGAAATAATCAACAGAAGCCAATACATAGATGACATAGGTCTGGAACAATCTAAAGATTTTAAACAGTCACCATAGAACTGCTTCCATGAGCAATTAGGAACATACTTGAAACAAATGAAAGAATTCAAAGTCTCAGCAAAAAAATAGAAGATATAAAGAAGAACCAAATGAGAATTTAGAACTGAAAAGTACAGTGACTTAAATAAATTAGAAAGAAGAAATGACAGATGGCTCAACAGCAGAAGGGAGAGCTCAGAGAAAAGAGTCAATGAATTTGAAGAGGGTAACAATAGAAATCATCCAGTATGGACAATAGAAAGAAAATAGGCTGGAAAAAAAATGAGGAGACCCTCAGGGAAGGACCCCTGAGAACTATAGCAAAATATCTAATATTCATGTCATTGTAGTTCCCAAGGAAAGGAGAAAGAGTGTGGAGTTGAAAAGTATTCAAAGTAGTAATGGTTGAAAATTCTCCAGTTTTGGCAAAAGCCATAAATCTAGAGCTTTAAGAAACTGAGCAGACCTCTAACAGGATATACTCACATCCCCTCCAAGCCACATCATTGTTAAACTTCAGAACACTAAAGACAAAGAGAAAATCTGAAAGCAGTAACAGAGAGAGATGATACCTTACATACAAGAAAAAAGACTAATTTGAAGTATAGTGGATTTCTTACCAGAAACTGAGAAATCTAGAAAGAAGTAGAATATTCTCAAATGATAGAAAAGAACTGTCAGCCCAGAATGTATACACAGTATACACAGTGTAATTAACAGTCGGGAATAAAGGGGAAATAAAGATATATTCAGACAAAGGAAAACCTAAGAGAATTAGTTGCCAGTGTACCTTCCCTAAAAGAAGGGATAAGGGAAGTTCTTGAAAAAAAGGGAAATGAAAAAAGAATGAATCTTGAAACACTAGCAAGGAAGAAAGAACAATAGGAAGAGCAAAAATATGCATTAATAAAATAAACTGTTTCTCCTCTTGAGTTTAAAAAACCATGTTTGATGAAGCAAAAAATAAAACACTGTTTGATGACAATTACATCAGAAACAAGGGAGGGTGGAAGGTTTCTACACTTTATTCAAACTGATAAGATGTCAACTTCAGTAGATCTCTGTTGATGGAAGAGTTCTGGATTTTTTTTTTTTTCTTAAGATTTAATTCATTTATTTGAGAGAGAGAGTGAGCACAAGAAGGTAGAGGAGCACAGAGAGAGAGAAAGGGAGAAGCAGACTCCCCGCTAAGCCATGAGACCGACGTGGCACTGGATCTCGAGACCCTGGGACCATGACCTGAGCTGAAGGCAGATGCTTAACTCACTGAGCCACCCAGGCGCCCCAGGAGTTCTGTATCTTAATTGCAGTGATGGTTTCTTGCACTAACACATGTGATAAAATGACACACATGTACTGATGTCAGCCTCCTGATTTTGACAACATACTCAAGTTATGCAAGAAATAACCATTGGGGGGAACTGGGTGAAGGATACACAGAGCCACTCTGTTCTTTCTTTGCCATTTCCTGAAAATTTGTAACTATGTACTTTAATAAAAAATTAATATTTCCAGATCTGAAAACTTTAGTGTCATTTGTTCTGTAATGTTCTTCTATTCAGTAAATTTGGTAATACAAATTGTTAGACTTCTCCCCCATGGGACTCAGTAAAGCTAATTCTCTTAGACATTCACCACAACATGCCTGCCAGTAAACACTTCATTTTCTCAAAGTTGGCTTTTAAGTAGAAAACATTGGTCACCACCAAATTATACAAAAACCCACTGGCTCCCACAGATCTTTTCAGCTTCTGGCCACAGTTTTACTTCACTAGATGGATCGTTTATAAACACATACCTGTGCTTGGCTCCACTTCCTGCTCTGCTGAATTTCCTGACTTTCTAGCTTTTGTGATTTCACTATTATTCTTAAATGGAAACTCTTAAGTGTAGCACTTTTTAAATTTTATCATCAACTGAAAACATGGCTTTGTGCTTAAAAACTAGAACACATATCAGCTTTTAAACCCTCCTGAAATTATATGAGATGGTGACCTAAAGATGTTTAATAAGGATCATATTACCATGCTGCCTACAGCTCATGAACTTGGAGAGTTCGGCAGTCTTACCTAACAAACACAGATTGTGTCAAGGGTGCACATTTGAAATAATGAAATTTACTATTGTAGGTAAACAAATGAGTCTAAATCTGGATGTCTCTTCTTAGGAATGGCCATTCAAGAAATTGCATGCTACTGTCAGTTTTTCAAGGATAACTAAGTTAAAGCTATTTGTGATGCACATGATAAAATACCTCTAGAAATGGTCTGAGAGTTGTATGAAGCAGTTTTACTGTGGGAACTAGGAGTTCTCTGGCAGAGCAGAGATATGTGATGAAAATCGCTGGGTCAGTGGTAAAATAAGTAGCATGGCTTAAAATAAGAAGACAATAAAAGAGACCAACCGGTGGATCAGGGGTGCTTTCTCTCACAGTGATGTGACTCCTTAGCCAGAAGATACTTGTCTAGGCTGGCGTGCCCCCTACTAAAACAGATCCTGAGGCCAGAATTGTGAAGGTAGTGTGTTTGGGGGGTGAGCCCAGGAAGCACCACCACGGAGTGGGGAAGTGAGACAGTGAAAGGAAGGAAGCCACAAGGAGTTATGTCAAGAGAGTTGGTTACTACTTTGGGAGCTGGGACTCAGTCCCACTGGAGTTCTCTGGGGGACTATGAAGGGCATGCCTCAGAGGTGTGCCACCCAAGAGGCAAAGAACCTCCTCTATATTCAACCACACCTGTCTATCATTGGCTGGAGGCTGCTTCCAGGGTGATAACACGTGGCACTTCTAGCCTCACCTGTACGTGGACTAAACGAGCCTCCTAGTCCTGGTGAGTGTGTGGGAAGAGGGCAACAGGCTCTTGCAATGAGAAGCCATTTGCATGAATGGGAACAGCTAAGTCCTGAGTTGATAGGGATGGGAGCCCCGCTAACTTCTGCGACAGGACACCCGTATTTCTGCTGATTGTTGCTGGAGAACGTCTGGGCTTCTCTCAGCAATGGCCCTGATAGGAAAGCAGATCAAGACAAAATCCAAAAGGAAAACGAACCTGATGTGATCAGTAACTACATCTTATGTTAAGACTGTGTTCTTAAAACATTGTAATACTGGAATGAAGAGAAATTATCTGCATGTTTTCTTCCCAGTTTTCTGAACTTCACATACTCAGTATCATTTTGCCCATTCATCCTTGAGGAAGTAAAACAGTTTCCTTGTCCGAAGTGATTAAGAACATTCTTTTTTATGTGTGCTGGTCCTCAAACACAGCAAGTGTGTTCCCAGCTCAGGGCCTTTGCACTTGCTATCCCTTCTGCCTGGAACTCTCTCTTGCCCCTGGCTAATACCTCCTTATCCAGCAAGTCTCTGCTCACATGTCTTCTCAGCGAGACCTTCCCTGACCAACACCACATAAGAAAACAGCCCCCACCCTACACTTATCCTTACCGTGCTCGATTTTTCTTTATAGCATGTGTCACCAGCTAACATACTATACACAGTGTTTACTTGTCAAGTTTATTTATTGCCTGCCTCTGCCCATTCAAATGTAAGCTTCGTGAAAGCATGGACTCTTAATCTGCGCTCACTGCTGTAACCTTGGCTCCTAGGACAGTGTTGGGTATATGCTGGATATTCAATGAATTGCTGTTGAGTGAGAGGCTCAATACGTGGAGGGCTGTAGCTTTCCCTCTCTTGCTGAATGCATAGTGATGGGCACTCTTTGCTATAAAAGGAGTTTTTACTTTTGCTTCCTTTCTGAGGTATTTTTGTGGACAGAGGCCTTCCCAGTGAATCTAAACATGACAGCTGCTTTTTTGGTCTAGTCTGGTGGTTTTCAAAGTGGTCACCTCGGAACTTGTGAGGCACGCGGATTCTCTAGCCTCACCCAGACCTGCTAAATCAGAGCAGTCTCTTCTAACAAGGCCTGTGCATGCTTCTGATACACTAACCCAGAAACTGAAGTTGGAGATTGTGATCTAGGCAGACAGCTTGGGAGAGTGCACTCCGGTGTTTGTCTAGAGTGGTATCTTTTCCAGAGATCTGAGAAGTACTCTGAGCAACTTTACACTTCTGAAATTTTGGTGTGTGTTTATAATGGCCATGCCGCTTTTTTCTAAAATGGAGTGGAAACACCTCACCCTACTGCTGGGGAAAGCTTCCTGGTGTGAGCCCCATGTGCAGGGCCCCCTGTGTGGAAGGGCACCTGTCTTAGTTTAATACTTTGTTGTTCATGTTTATAGGATAATTAAAAAGTAGCAGAAATCAGAAACTATTTGGCTAAGGTTCTTAATCAGTTATTAGTTTTCAGGAATTTGAACACTTTCTCTAAAGAAATAAATGAGGGAAACTATGTAACACGTTAAGACCGTGGACTTTGGAGCCATCAAAGTATGGTTCAGTTCCCACCTTTAATACTTGATAACTCTGTGGCTTTGAGCAGGTTACTCATTCCATGTCTCAGTTTTTTATCTGTAGTTGGGGAAAATGGTGCCACTATAGCTACTCTGTGAGGATCAGATGAACTGGACACAAAAAACGTGCTCCAGTACACAGTGTGGGCTCAGAAAGTGTTAACTAGCACCCATTTTGCCTTGTCACCAGTATTTTTCTGGACTAAGATTTTTCATTACAGTTCAGGGTTTTACCAAGTTGTGAATGCTTTTCTTTATGGGTTTCCCTCCCCTGCCCCTTTGGTTTTTTGTGAGGCAGAAATCTGCAGTTTTATCAGAAATATTTACTTCTGGACATGAAGATGCAGTCCCAGATGATCCAGAGATATTTCCAGTTATTATTATTCACCGTCTTATCTTATAAATGAATGATAAACAAAGAAAGCAATGGAATGCAAAGCCTTCTGGAAAATCCTTCCTACACAAATGTGTAGTGATTGATTACAACTGGCAAGGTTTTTACTATAGTTATTTGAATTTACAATTGACTGGCAAAAAGGACAACCATAGTTAAAATATGTTGTTTAAATTGTTGGGGTAAATACAGCAGTAAATTTACTTAGTGTGCGATCTAAATGTCTTCTTTTGAAAGTTGTCTTACTTGGAGCAGATCTCTTAGCAGAATTTCTGTCATTCTCAGTGAATGTGGCCATTCCTATGCCTGGCCAGGTGTTCTGGTCAGATTTTTAACATAATTCTAGCTAAATAACATGAACAGACTTACTTATTGTCATTTGATAACAGCGAGAATACATTTGATTTTATATGGAACTTTGCCAACCTTACAGTACTTGCACATGCATGATCTCGCTTACTTTTTACCACAACCCCATTGGTAGGCAGGTCTTACTTTTCCCCTTTTAGATGAGAAAACTAGGGCTCTGAGCATTTAATTGACTTCCGTGGGGTCACACAGTAGTTAGGTTGTGGAACTGAGACTAGAATAGGTCTTTCTTTCATGGTCCTTTGATCTCCACATTGCTCTATCACACAGTGGTGTTTGTGTATTTCATTGCATTTCACTGAGATTACCCTTCTAAATTCACCAGTGAGGTTGGTGTCACCAAATCAGTGGGCAGCTTTCAGTCCTCATCCTGGTTGACTTTCAGGAGCATTCAACAGTGTTAGCTGTTCCCTGCTGGCCATTGTAAACAGGTACAACTGAGGTGTTGGCTTTGTCTTGGTCAGTGCTGAGGGTGGAGTTATCAGCAGGTGTGGGAAGTGAAACGCAACTTCTCTTTCAGTTCCCTCCTCCTGGATTTGTTCTTCCTGTGCTCTAGAATCCATGATCTCTGTGGTCCTGTAATCACTGTGCCCTTTTCCCATGCTCTCTCAAATGTTCATGTCCTCCAGATGACGTTTCTTCCTTTTGTCCATAAAATGTCTTCATTCAGTGTGACTATTCTTTGAGGGAAAAACTAGATTGGATAAATTATTTATCACTCATTCAGCTGACATTTTCTAAGTGCTAGGTATATATCAGGCACTGAAAGTAAGTCTTAACTTTCTTGAAGGAATTTTTGTTATGCAAAAAGATTCTTGTTTACCAAAATCAGGCCAGGACTGATAGCATTTCAGGCATGACGATACACTGAAATGAGAGATGTTAAGCTGTGTGTTGGAAGATGTTTTGATCAAGCATCGAATTAGGTCATTGCCAGGCCTGTCATTCTAACAGATTATGATAAGGAGAAAACTGTCCTACCGTAGTTTCCAGCAGGGCAGTTGTGACCCTGTGATGTGGTCTCTGGTGGCCATGGCCAATGGGACCAGAACAAGGAATCTGAGTCAAGGGCAGCAATGCAAAGGCTGCCCATGACTTTGGAGGCAGATCTAGGGCTAAAAGTGTTACCCAAATAGAAATGGGCTGGGGCTGGTTGGGTGTCACTCTTGGTGGAATATGAA
Organism: Taxidea taxus jeffersonii; assembly: GCA_003697995.1. Lineage (NCBI taxonomy): Eukaryota > Metazoa > Chordata > Mammalia > Carnivora > Mustelidae > Taxidea > Taxidea taxus. Next base: position 98,288 of record ML108633.1, read on the forward strand.
CTGGGCAGATCTGGACAAAGCAGACCGCTGGAGCAGGAGCTGGAAGAGTGAGGGTAGAGAATGAGAGTCTGAAGGGGTCATCGTGGACTACACGGCGGTGACAGGAATCGTCATAGCCTCTGCTAGATCATAACTGGTACACAAGAGAAAGAACCTAAGTGTACGAGAGGCCTGGAAGAAATCCCTGTTTCTGCATGTCCTCATGCTCTTGCAGTTACCTTGCTTCTTTTGGTCTTTGTTCATTCTGACCAAATGCATTTTATTAAATCAAGGTCACATATGTAGACTTGATCTACTTTGTTTATACCTGATGTTGGCCTCAATACAGATGTAGAAATTATTTTTACCCCCAGTTTTGTTGAGATGTGACTGAAAAATTAAGTGTATATATTTAGATTGTTCAACATTCTGTTTTTAAAAAATTGTTTTTTGAGTATACTGAATGTTTGAAAGCAACCTGATGGTTGTAAAAATCATGTTTAATACTTGAATCTGAAACAGTTGGAATCCAGTTTTCTGGTGTGAAATGCAAACCTATCTTCTTCTCTAATCACTGCATGTGTCATTTCTATGCTCAGAACCCTTCAATGGCTCCCTATTTCATTCGGAGAAAAACCCAGCTCTTTATGATGGCCTAGAACCAGCTCCAGCTTCGTGGACCTTGGCTTTGCAGCCACTCAGAGCCCTATACTGAAAAGGGTCCCATGCCTGGTTTCATCCTCTGCTATTGACATCTTGAAAATCCTAATAAGTTTATATTTGAATTTGCATTTTGTAAGTGAAGTCCAATGGGATAGAGGAGCATTTTCCTGAAGAGCGGAGATTCCCTGTAGCAGCAGGCTGCACATATGCTTGGGGTCCGGCTAGCAGCTGGCACGTGCATGGCCTTGGGCACGGCAGGCAGCACCCACCCAGTAGCATTTGGCCAGCTACACACATCAGTGCAGTCCAGGCACCGTGAGTCCCTGAGGGGATGGGCATGCTGGGGCATGGTCCTAGATGCGGAGTGTGACCATTGTAACATCAACAGAAGGGCATCACGACCACGCAAGACAGTGGGGGTCTTAGGATCCGAAAGATGGTGAACGTTTAAAAAAACAAAAAAAGCAGGGCTTTCTTAAGGGGACAACACCAGGACAGCCACGGGAGGCTGGCTGCCTTGTGTGTCCCCAGAGCTGGTCCCGACGGTGTGTGGTATTTAACTCTCAGTCTTGGGCACTGGAACAGAACTGCTAGCGCTCAGGGTGCAGACTTGATCAGTAAGCTATGACAAAATAAAAGCAGACATAGGAACATTGCAATAAAGCATATCAAAGAGTTAGAATTCCTCAAAGAGGTCAGAATTTCCCATTTTGAAAACATTGCAGGTAAAGCACATATCCTTAGGCTTAGAAACAGAAGTTAAATTTAAGATCATGCAACAGAAAAGGATACTGTTTGTATATGAAGATTCAGATGAACCAATTAATGATATTTTAAAATGAAAATTTTAGGAGATAATTTTAAAATTAAATTTTTCCTGATAATCATAGATACAGCGATAAAACTCGTAAATAGGTGTCTTGGGTTCTGCACAAATTGTGAAGCCACTTCCAGTTTCTTGTTCCACCTCCATGAGTGACAGGAGATGTCAGAACAAAGATTAAAATGCCTTGGGCATAATTGCATTTAAATTACACCCAAACTTACATGAAACTGATTTGTATGAAGAGTTCAATCTTTTTAGAGAAATTATTTTGTAAGATTCATCAGCTTAGATGTACTAAAATTTATATTTTGAAGTAATTTGTAAGAAATTTATTTCAATGTTGTTGTAGCCTATAAAATACTCATAATAGCTCTAGTAACAGTTGGATCAGCAGAAAGATCTTTCTCATAAGGAAAGACTATCAAAAACTATTTGTATATTACATCCTCATGACTTACTTATTTTATAACTGGAAGTTTGTACCTTTTGACCACCTCTGTCCCCCACGGTAACTATAGTTAACAGTACTATATTTTATATTTAAAAGTTGCTAATAGAGCCAAAAGTTCTCATCACAAGAAAAACAATTTTTGGAAAAAAAAACCTGTTTATAATCTTGCATTTGCTGACAGCTTTCAGTTATATCAATGGAAAATGATGTGAAAGATACAAATTTTGATAATCTAATAAATGAATATGTAGTAAAAGCAAGCCAGGAAAATTATATGATCGATCAAGACATTAATAAAGTATATATAAATTATTGTATAGATAATATATGTAAACATTAAATAATAAAGTTTTATATGTATAAAATTATAATGCCAATTTATTGGACATTTGAAAGTTTATCATTATGCAATATGATACCATTATGCCTTGAATTAGAAGTAATTCCTATATTATAAATACTAAAATATCTTTGAGGAAAAAGCTTTATATTCTAATAACTCTGATGGCATGTTTTCTCATTTTGAATAAAGAGGCTATGCTTTTTCATCATTCACTGGGACTTGCAAATAATGCAATTAGCCCTACCAAACAAGGTCTCCAAGATCTGCTTCCCCTTTGTAAACAAAGGGGACTTACCTTAAAACTTTTTTCTTTTTTCTCTTATATTCTCCCATTTGCTCACTTACTATGCTTCAGGTTTTAACGCTCGAGAAATCTTCAGCCTCAGGTAGGACTTTTGCCCTGGCTGTTTTTTTTTTTCCTGCCTGGAATGTTCTTCCCCTAGATACCCACATAGCTCATACTGTCACCTCTTTAAAGTTTTTGCTCAAATGTCAGTTTCTTAATGAGGCACACCCTGATCACCCTAGTTAAAACTGTATCCCATCCCTCTCCCTGACTACCATGGACCTCGTATCTTACTCTGCATTTTTCTTTTTTTCTGTAGAACCTATCACCTTCTGACATATATAATTGCCTACGTATTTTGTCTGTTGTACATTATCTGTCTGCTCTGCTAGAATGTCAGAATTAGAATGTAGGATTTCTGTTCTGTTTGCTGATGACTCCCAAGAACCAATAATGCTAGAAACCCAGTGAGTATTTGTGGAATGAATGAAGTCTGAAACTGTTAGATAAACGTGTAGTCACAGTACAAGCCAAAATCATTCACATAACTGCAGTGTTGTACATAGGCAAATCAGATTCTTTTTTTTTTTTTAAGATTTTTATTTATTTATTTGACAGAGATCACAAGTAGGCAGACAGGCAGGCAGAGAGAGAGAGAGACAGAGAGAGAGAGACAGGCTCCCTGCTGAACAGAGAGCCCCACGCAGGGCTCGATCCCAGGACCCTGGGATCATGACCTGAGCCGAAGGCAGAGGCTTTAACCCACTGAGCCACCCAGGCGCCCTAGGCAAATCAGATTCTTGATTCATTCCTCAAATTGTTTACAGTTAATGCTTTTGTATTTCCATCTACTTTAATTAATGAAAATTCCCATTATAGGACCATATACTCATGCATGCTAATTAAATCGTGCTGTTCATATAATTGTAGCCATAAAAGGCTTTCAGAACACTAAAAACTTTGTTATAAAAGCTTAAATAGTTGAAATAAAAAGAAAACCCCAGTGGCTGAATTCTTTATTTACTTGTTAAGAATATTTATCTCCTATGAGACCCTGTTTAGCCTCAATCTAAATGATAATAGAAATACAGTATGTTTTCACTTAGGAGTGTCTGTATTTTCATTCTTAATTTAGGTGAATAGGCAGTTGCGTCAGGAATTATTCTTATTCGGAGATAAAATATTCTTCATCCATAGCTCTGCAGAAATTCATTTACTAGCTTGTGTGCACTTGCAAGCACTAGAATCTTTGAAAATCAATATTCCTTTTACTTCTGATTTAATTTTGGTTTATCATGAGAACACCCATTTTTTTTCTCACTGAGATGAAATCAGGGTTATTAAACTAGGAAGCATCTCTCTTTTTTTTTTTTTTTTAAATAACAAGCTTGTGCTGCATGCTACTTCGAAAAAAATGGAATTGCTTCTTTAATGGGAAAATTGTTACTGAAAGTTGCTGGACTATCTGTATGTTTCTGGGAGAGGGAGCATTTATATCAGGAGAATAAAATTCGAATTTTCAAGGAAGCCACCAGAGTAATGAAACACTTAATATCAAAACTATTTTCTAAATGTTGATATGACATAAAATCTTGATTAGCTTCATTAAATGTAATTAGAAGGTGAAAATCATGATGGTAGCTTCATATCTGTATCAGATAAAGGCATGGCTCCAAAGATTTCTCAATTTCCATATGATATTCATATATGAGCAAGAAGAATTAAAATTTTATGGTACTAAGAAGATCCTAAGATGGATAGTACAAAGTTGTTGATTCTGTAGTTTCCTGGTCTATTTTTTTTTAAAGATTTTATTTATTTATTTGACAGAGATCATAAGTAGACAGAGAGGCAGGCAGAGAGAGAGAAAGAGGGAAGCAGGCTCCCTGCTGAGCAGAGAGCCTGATGCGGGACTTGATCCCAGGACCCCGAGATTATGACCTGAGCCGAAGGCAGTGGCTTAACCCACTGAGCCACTCAGGCGCCCGTCCTGGTCTACTTTTATCTTCAATATCATTGAACCATGGAAAAAATGATCAGTATAATGTTAGTCTCCAGAACTTTCTCAATGACAAGACATAGAAACCTACCTCAAATCCTAGAGAAAGGAATTTACTGGCTTATGTTAGTAGGAAGTCAAGAAATGTGTTGACTCCAGACTCAGCTTCTTCCAGGTGGCCAGCGGCTCCAAATTTACAGGCTTGTAGAACCCCAACCCTCAAAACAGGACATTTACCTTTCTTACTAGCTTCAGTAGAATGATCATGTGAGGTTCTCGATTTGCATGGCCATCCCCAAACAAATCACTATCACTAGAGGATGGGGTACTCTCTTTACCTAGATTTCCCCAGCCTGACTGATAGCCCTACCCAATACCACTTGGAGGTGGGAAGAGGTTTTGCAAAGGACAGGTTATTAGCAATGCCAGAAGAGAGGGGCATAAGAAGATAAGCTGGTCACATCAGTCTCTGCCTTGAATATATAGGCAAAGCAAAACAACAACAACAACAACAAATAAATAAGAAGATACCTATGAGATATTTAAAGCTTGAGGACATCCAGGGGTGATTATAGAAAATGAAGACCAAGACCAGGGCTCGTTCACATTTTGGCTGTGTCCTTTTATGGTATAGTGGTTTAAAGATATGAGTGTTTATTATTTCACATAAAAGAAACCTAGATATAGGCAGTCCACGGCTGTGCTGGAAATTCTGTGACCACCAGGGACCCAGGCACCCTCTCTCATGTCCCACCATCCTTATTTTATACCACCTCATTGCACAAGATGGCTGCTTGTTCTCCAGTGCAAAGGTGTTCCTTGTAGGCAGCAGGAAGGAGAGAGGAGAAGAAGATTGCAGCCACTCCTTTTTAAAGAGAATTATTGGCAGTCTCATACTTTCCTTTCCACTTGGATCTCATTAGCCTTAACTTAGTCACATGGCCACACCATGTAGCAAGTGAGGGGGGAAATGTAATTCCTATAGTTAGCCATGTGCCCAGCTAAAGTCTGGGTTTTGGCTACTAAGGAAGAAGAGCAGATGACCATTGGGAGGCAACCAGGAGTCTCTGCCTCATACTTTATCTTCTAAGATGTATAGCAAACATTGATTGTGGAGCTAGAAGACCATGTGATCCAACTTTGGAAAAGTCTTACTATCTCTGGATTTGTGCCAGTTTGGTATCTTTAAGAGCTCCCTTCCTTCTCTTACATAAGGCCTCAGACATGCTATAAAGAGGCTTTTGGTGGATCTTCACAGAGTCCTGGTGTGAACTGACTTTCCAGGGGCCTCTGTGCCTGTGGACTCGGGGAGTGTGGCTCTACACCAAGACCGCATGTGACCACTGCTTTCTCAGATGCCATCTGTTACTACCACCATTCTTCCCTAAATGAATCGGAGGGTGAGAGTTTATGATAGTCCTCTTGCTGCTGAGAGGGTACTTCATTTCTGTCCTAACTAGCTGGTGCTTTGTTGTATCATTTTTGAAAGTGAGGCTTCTATATATTAAGTACAGCACAGTCTTCTCTCATGAAAAGAAATTATTGAGTATAACTCTTCTGTTTCACCTCACATATTGCAAATCCTTTAAGGAACAGTAAGAGTACAATAAGGTTATATTTTAAGTAGCCTCAAGTAAATTTATTAAAGTGTGGATGTGGTAAAAATATTTCCCCTTAGAGATTACTTGACAAAATAATGAACAGAGGTTCGGAAATATCTCAGTGATATAGCCATTATTCTTCTTTGTTAGACATATAAAAACACATAGCATATTTTATTTGAACCATAAACATGTTCAAATGTGGTTAAGGCTGCACTGTGACGAGTCATATATCACAATTTTATATTGTAAAAGTTGTGTGACAATTTACCTGATGTTTTCAGCCTCTCTAAGATTAGAAGTACAGACAAGAAAGCAAGTGTGGAACTTCCTCTATAAAATTCTTGTAGAGCACAATTCTGAGTGACCTATTCCAGTGACTTTACAACAAACCAAAGTGTAGTGTTATCTCCTTATGGCCATCATCTTATGAAAAGAATGGCAATGGTTACTTTGGGGAAATTAGGTGGTTTTTCATAATTTCAAAAATTTCATACCATGCTTACAGTATGTTTCTCAGTGATAAGAAAGTAGGTATAAAGTTGCCATTTCTAAGCATTTTCTATAGGACATATATTTCAGAATTAGATAATCTTTATTCATGGTAAATAAAAAGCCTGACTATATAGTCACCTGCTTTCTCCTCAGGACTCCGTTTGCCCAGTTGTAGGAGCCCCAGGCTCTGGAGAATATATCTCTCAGACATGGGTTTGGCTTCGTTATTAGATATTGCCATAGCTTCTTGTGAGGCAATCTGAGAAAGTCTACAGCTAGTTCCCATGATACTTCTTTTCTCATTCTTTCTCCGGAGGCATAATAAGTTGAGTAAATAATGAGTTTCTGGTCCCTGGTCTATAGCAAAATGAAAATAAGGTTGTATTAATCTTGAACTGCAGTCTGGCTGAGTTCATCTCAAGATTGGTACTGATCAGTATGCTGTAATGAATTATAGTTAATGTGTATTTGTAGATAAGAAGGGTTAAAATCATCAGAGTTTCAGGACATAGAAGTGCTTGAGCTGGATCTCTTCTTTTTTCTCCCCAAAAGTCTCTCCATCTCCAAAATGGGGCCTGTGGGGGCTCATCAACCTGCTTACTGCCCTCCAGCTTCTGCTGATCGGTTTCAGCCAATGGAAAGGTCCAGGAGGTGATAAGAAGGGAAGGGACAGTGAGGCCAAACATTTTTCCTCCCTGCTTTCTTCTCTGCAAGCTCACTTTGGATAGGCTATTCTTTTCAGATGAAAATCAATTACTTCTGAAGGCAGCCTACTCTGTAACTGTCTCTTCTTCTGGGTTCCAGAATCTTTCTTTCCCCTTGTACTTGAAAGCCTAGAGGTGATGTCAGACCCATCACTACCAGCCCTGGATTTCAGCACTCTTCCCTGTGTCCCACAGTTTTGTAAACAGTCCCTCAGTGAATGGTGTGTACCATGGATTTCCTGTTGGGATCTCACTGATACAGTGCCTTACATGGTGAAACTAATTTAATCCCTTTATCTGTACCATGAAATAAGCACAACAGCATCCTTATTCTAGAGGAAGGGAGAGTGAAGCACAGAAACACTAAATGCCCTGCAAAGATCACAGGGTTAATATGTGACAGAGCCAGAATTAAAGCCTGGCTCCAGGCTACACCATCTTAACCATTACTCTATACCCAGCTATGATAATATGAACAACAGTGATTTCATCATTGTTTTGGGAATATTCACAATAACAAAATATATTTACATTACTTATGTTGATAACATGTATGGATTGATCAAATTATCGCCAGTGCTCTTTCCCCACCTAGAACTTTCATCTGAATACTTCAAAAGGGAGTGATTTTTTTTCTCTCTGTTATCCAGGAAAGATTGAAAGAATGATATTCTTTGATGTTAAGAGATAAGAAGTTCAAATTTTACTTATTATCCTCAGCCCTATTCGAAAAAATTCTTCACCCATAACTAAGTATTCTTTTTAAAATATGAACTCATCAAAGGCTCAAATTTAGCTTTTTTCTCTTCTTAAGAGCCTGACATTAGGAGTTAGTATTCCTTTCTCACAATGACCTAGTTTTTTATATAATTTTGGTCCTGTCAGTTCGTTCCCAGAGCTGACGTAGCCATCATTCTGTTGTCTGCTTTGTGTTGGGTATGTGTCTTCTTCTGCCCTGCCCCCCACAGTCCCCACACATTATTCATTGTTCATTGTCCTCCATCTTCTAGGGTGGAACCTGTCACATTTTCCGTCCCCTTGGCCTTGTGTTGTGCCGCTATTGAATGCAGCTGCGCTATGTTGATTCTGGACTCTGGATATCCTCGGTTGCTACACTGTGCTGCTCCTGGCCTGACTTATTTGGCAGTTAACATTTTTTCCAACACAGCAGCTTCCTAAAGTGTAGCTTCGTTTCTTCATGCTAAAATAGTGAGAATAAAGAAACAGCTCTCTTGTGGTCCCTTTGGGATCCTTGGATCATTAAAACTTCACAGGATGATCGCCTATAATTACACTGGTCTCGGGTATATGCAAACTTGAAAATACAGTTGGTGTTTAGCAGCTCAGAGAAGAAAAACATACATTTGTGACTCAGGTGTTCTTGTTAAAAATAGTGCATTTGAATGAGTGGCTGTTTATGGTCTGCGTTTTGGGTGGTTATTCTGTAGCGAAGGTCCTGTTCTTGACAAATTTGCTTCCCAGTCATTTTTTCTAACGTGGGCGGTTGGGTCATGGGAGAAGGCCAGAGTTTCTTGGCAGTTCTCTCTTCTTGTTGCCTGGAACCCCATTATTACCGTGGGTTTCAACTGCCAAACTCGGGAATTTGATCAGAAATTCAAATCTGTGAGCACAAACAATCATTTATATTCTCTCAAACTACTTACCTTGGTGTTGTATTTAAGATTTATTCTGAAACCAACTGTAGCTTTAAGGCTGTAAGAGAAAGCTGCTTATTGCAAAGTTTCTGTTTCCCCACGTGATTGGTATAGATAGCACCTTTTTGGTCAAATGCTTTTGCCTGAAGAAGGTATATGTTTTTAAAACATTTTTTATTTAAATTTAATTTAATTAATATATAGTGTATTATTAGTTTCAGGGATAGAATTTAGTGATTCATCAGTTGCATATAATACCCAGTGCTCATTACATCATGTGCCTCCTTAATGCCCATCACCCAGTTACCCCATCGCCCCACCCACCTCCCCTCTCACAACCCTCAGTTTGTTTCCTATAGTCAGGAGTTTTTTATGGTATATCTCAAGTGAATTTTCAAAGATTTGTTCGAATAGGGAAATTCTGAGGTAAATTTCCAGAAAAAAAGATCAATGTAGTGGTGTCTTTTCTTTTAAAAAAATTACCATTTTATGTATATTTGAGATCTAGATAGATCTTTTAAGCTAAACGCCTTACCAAATATGATTTACTCCATTTTCCTGGCAAAGACTTAAGAAGAAAGTGTCATGTTGAGCTATTTGGTTTATTTCCATCAAAAGGCTCTTTCATCTGCCATCCAAATAAGGGATATTTAAATTCAGAGATGTTTTAAAATCCAACCCTCATTCTAAAATAACAAGATTTCAAAAAAACTTGTCACTTAAGTCAATTAAACAAAAATAAACTTTTGCCACAGGGGTTTGCATTGTATTCATTATAAATGTTGATATCTGTGAGTTCAATTAGCAACAGAGGAGGAGTAAGTACAGAGATTGCCCAAATGGAGGAAAAGCAAAGGAGTGGAAGGTTTTTTAGGGGTTTGGAAAGTTGAAGGCGCCGTAGCCATTCAGTCAGTACTAACTGCCATCAGGTGTACCCATTTATGACTTCTGAGCCCCATGTGGGGTTGGATCCATGGCCAAGAAACTCCACTTACCCTTCTGCCTCTTTCCCCGTCATATACTTAGCAAAACCCCTTGTCCTGTTAAACCTAATCATCCATCTGCACTGTGCCTACACTTAGGTCTCTGATATTGCTACAGAAAAACATCACATTGATTGGTCTCGCCATAAACTCATGCCCACACACCTCAAGTAGACACTCAGGGTATGTAAATAGTGTCACTCTATTTTCATTCTCTTCATAGCACTAACTCTTTCTTATCCTTTTCTGTTTTATTTACTATCTCCCTACAACTAGAACGGAAGCTCCATGAGAACAGGGTCCTTTTCTCTCTTGTTCATTGCTGCATTCCCAGACCTCATTCAGTGCCTGGTATGTATTAGGCATTCATAAATGTTGATGGAACGAGAGAATTGACAGAAATTCATTTGTTCACCTCCATGAACATTTTTTTTTTTTTTTTTTTGCTGTGAAGGGGAGGAAGAATGAATTTTCTTAATTCCAGTCTTCTGAATTTGAAGCTTTTACAATATTCATCATCCCCTGAGATGTAGTTTTCCTTGAATTTACACATAATGCCAATACAGTTATAATCCCATTATGGTGAATTCCATGGGGGATGCTATTGGCTTTGCTACAGTGGAATTTGTCACAGAGCCAGAAATTGCATTTTCAGTCCACAGAACTGGGGGTGAAACAGCTGATTCTCTATTTCTCTGAAGAATGGGAAGGGAAAAGCTTGGACTTTGAAAGGGGGAGTGAGTGAGGTGTAGTGAATCTCCTGCCTGCATTGTCTAGGCTTCTGGATATTCTACATGGAACGCTGGCTTTGAGTGTTTTGTGTGTTTCTTGCTGAGTGATTCGAGGACTGGAAGAAGAGGGGTAGAGAGAACGATGAACGGGCAATTTCTGTTTGGTGACAAAAGGATTCTAGGTTCACCTTTTTAAAGTTGTAGCTCAACGGTGTTCTCTCCTACTTTTTGTAGCGTGAAAAGGCATGTAGTCAGGTATTGTGTTTACACATGGGAAGATAAAATGAACAAGGGCCAGGAAACGAAACAAGACAAAAGAGAACACAGTGCCTATTTTGAAGTATTTGGTGCTGACAGTTTGTTGTAAACAGAGCTGTGAAGGTTTTTTTGTTTTTGTTTTTAATTGCATTGTCTTCTGAAATGTGGCAACAGCTTTGTTACATTATAAAGATCTTTCTTTCATTGTAATGGTAATTGTGTTCCAATCAGATCCTCAGATTTCTGCTTCAATACTCAAATGTTAGGAGCCATATAAATGTTATGTTATATAAAAATGTCTTGAGTTACTTTTTAAAGTCGTTTATTAAGAACTTTTTCTGGCTTGCTCAGACGGCAGTAGTTCTGCCCTTTCCCTTGCACTTGTGATAGTTGATACACAGTGCTTCTCGTACTATAATTGTGTTCATCTGTCTGTGTCCTGTACGGTGAACCAACATACTAAGGACAAGGGCTGTGTTTTACTCCTTAGTGCATTCCTCACCTGTACTCTCCCTTCCATTCCCCATTTCACCTGGTATAATGGTGCCTGCGAGAAACGGTTTCAAATACATGTTTATGGATTGGTGGTGTCTATTTCTATAGTTACCTTAGCCTATTCCTTACATTTCCCATTACTTCTTATCCTGCCCTTGGTAACAAAGCTGCTTGCTTAATGGGCAATTATTTCTAGTCTTTGTCAAGCTGTCAAGCAGGATGGGACATCAGCTTGTCCCCAGCCTGTTTTATTGCCTTCTCCGTCTGTCTTTCAGTTTTTAGAGTAAGGTCTTCTTTTATAAGTCCATCTTGTCGGGCACCTGGGTGGCTCAGTCATTAAGCATCTGCCTTTGGCTCAGGTCATGATCCCAGGGTCCTGGGATTGAGTCCCACATCGGGCTCCCTGTTTGTAGGAAGCCTGCTTCTCCATCTGCTTCTCCCCCTGCTTGTGTTCCCTCTCTTGCTGTGTCTCTCTGTCGAATAAGTAAATAAAATCTTACAAAAAAAATAAGTCCATCTTGTCTTCCTCTACCAAGAAGCATAATCTGCCCCCTAAAAAACACCTGATCCCTTTCCGTTCTACGGTTTTACGTATGCTTCAGTGGATTTTCTTTTTCTTTTTTTTCAGTGGATTTTCTGTTGGTGTTGTCTTACTTGTCTTTTATCCCCAGTTATCTATCTAAGTAATACTAAGCTGTTTGAAGTCTATCAGGGCATACTCACTGAAAACACTGTGACCGGTTCAGTGGGAAAACCAACAAATATTAAGATGCCCTGTGTGCTCTCAAGGAACTGATAGTGTGCTTGGGGGATTGAAACTAACCATGCTTGCTTTATTTGTGATGCCAGATAGACCATTATGTTAGTAATAGCTTTCATGTAAGAAAAGAAACCCTGCCATGTGATATCTATACAATTATTGTAAAACTAATCTCAAATCCACAAGCCTGGGTGTCCTGGATGGTATTCCAGAGAGATGGCATGATGTGTAAGAAAGCCTAAAGGAATTTAAGGAAAAGCCAAGGGATCTAGAAGGTCTTGGGACAAATGATTGTTCTGTTGACTTTTTCTTTCACCTTCCTGCCCTTCCCTAGGTGGTAACGTAAACATTAGTGAAGTTAATTCCTCCTTAATGCTTCCTTTTAAAATGATATAAGGTAAGCAAACTAATTGGACTCTCTAAAAGGAACACTGAGATATCATAAATTTGTAAATATAAATGTAAATTCATACATCAGTACACACAGCACTTATTTTCCACACAACTAGGTACAGTATGAACCAATTAAATGATGGCTCCCTTTTGTCCTTATCTGCTTTTATAACAGTAGAACTATAATTGTATATATTCAGACTGATGTTTGGGCCAAGTCTGTCTTTAGAAAGATGTTAGTTGTAAATTTAGTCTGTTATATTATTTCAACATGTGCTTTGTTATTTATTTTTCCTTCTAGAATGTTGCTGTCATTTGTTTGTTGAACATCAATACACGAATTCTTTTTTTGTTTGTTTGTTTTTTTGTGTCCCTGTGGTGAATGTCTGGGAGGAAATATTGCTGCCTGGCAGAGGGGACTGGGGCCCTGTATGATTTATTTCTTCTAATTTTATTCCATTGTAAAAACTCCAAAATGTTGTATTGTGAAGACTCTAAAATGTTACAGAAACTTGAATAGTTTCAAGTTAATTATTTTGAAATGTAGTTTTTACTTATCTTTCAAACTGAACAGTGCCTTGACATGTCTGAGGTTTAGGAAAATTTGGCTCCAGTTGGTGAGGAGGGTCTAATATAGTCTTTGTTGCTGAGTGAAATTTGGTGGTTTGGCTCATGGGAATTTGTGCAAAATTGTTGGTTTGTTTGATTTGGTTCCCTTTGGACTATACCCATGAAGATTTCCTTGGGTTTAGCTTGGTGATCCCCACCCCACACCAAACTCAAAGTGGAAAACAGTGGGAATGTTGAGGTTTATACCTCAAGCTATAACTCATCCTAGAGCTTTACCCAGTTTTGAAAAAAAGAAAAAAGAAAAGCCTGGATTTTAAATCTTTGAGTGAAATATTTATTGAAACTAGACTAAACAATCTGAGAGTTAGTTGGGATCTTAGAGGCCATTTGACCAGACTCTCCACCTGATGCGTGATTCCCAATGATCAATTTCAGATTGTTTAAAGTCTTTTAAGAGCTAATTAACTTACATGCTGGAGTCCATGTTTGTCCTTTGATTTAAGCTTGTTGACATTGTGGTCCACGTTTGCTGTATCTGTATGACTTTTTTCTTTTTAATCTATCAAGAACCAAAGGAGGTGTGTAAAAACTTCCAGATGTGTGCACTTCTACTGGTAATTCTGTCAATTTATGCATTTTATATTTGGAGGTTATATTATTTGTTTAGAATTGCTTTATTTTTCTGAGAAGCTTTCCTTTTATCCTATGATGAAAGGAAATTGATTGATTTTATCTTTAAGGGTTCTTTATATCCTAAAGTCTATTAAAAAACTCATCTAGGGACACCTGGGTGGCTCAGTTGGTTAAGCAGCTGCCTTCAGCTCAGGTCATGATCCCGGCATTCTGGGATCGAGTCCCACATTGGGCTCCTTGCTCAGCGGGGAGCCTGCTTCTCCCTCTGCCTGCCTCTCTGTCTGCCTGTGCTCACTCTCTCTGACAAAAAAAAACAACAAAACAAAACCAAAAAAACCTCATCTAGGCCCATATCAAAAGGCAACAGTACATGTACAGAGTATTATATAATAGCACTAAAGGGTCTGGGCCAGCATGCAGTAATCAAGCACATTGATAAAATCACAACAAAAGGTGTGACTATTTAACTAAATGGGGTAAATAAAAATATATTTTTCACCTTTTTACCTTTCTATGTTTTTATGTCTCAGGTGTGTCCCTTTATAAATGACACATGGAGAGGTGCCTGGGTGGCTCAATCAGTTAAGCACCTGACTTTGGCTCAGGTCATGATCTCAAGTCACATGGTTGAGCTTCATGTCAGGCTCCGCACTCAGCACAGAGTCTCCTTGTCCCTATTCCCCTCTCCCTGCTCATGTTTTCTTTCTCCCTTAAATAAGTAAATAAAATTTCAAAAAAATGACAAATGGATGGCTTTTACTTTGTCACCCAAGTTTTAGTTAGTGATTCCTGATATTTGCAGTTGTTTCTATCTATATTTACATTCTATTTATCTTGTTTTTTTTCCTATGCCCTTTCTTTGTCTCCCTCTTTTTCCTACCTTTTGTTTTGCTAATCAACTTTTCCTTATTCATTTTCTCTACTTCTTATATGGAAATTTTATATTGTCTGTCTTTAATTTTAGTAGTTATCACTAAAAGCTTATAAGCATACTTGACTTTATGAAGTCTAGAATTAATTTATATTTCTCATCTGCTGATCTGTATGATTACCTTTAATCATATTCCCCCCATTTTATCTTAACATTGGTAAATGTTTTAATTCTACCTTTTTTTAATATGATCTAAACTAGTCCTCATTATTATTTTATTTTTAAAAAATGAATGTTTCAATTTTCCTCATACTTTCCTTTCTTTGCCCAGTGTTGTCTTCTTTTACTTCTTTCTGGCTTCCATTTTGCTTTTCCTGAAGGATACCCTTTGCTAGTTCTTTCAGAAAGGGTCTCATTCCTTTCAATATTAATTTTATTGGATTTGCATAATAGCTGAGTATGGAATTCTTGGTCAACAGTTCTGTTTCTCAATATTTTAAAGATAATCATTCTATCACTTTTTAACTTCTGCTTTTGAGAAGTCTGTTTAGTCTAGTTGGTCATTTTTAGGCAATGTCTTTTCTTGCATTGTTTTTAAGAGCTTTTCTTTGTATTTATGTTCTGTGGTTCATAATGGTGTGCCTCTGTGTGGATTTATTTTTAATTATCTTACTTTGGACTTGTGCTTCTTAAATCTGAGAATTCATGTCTTTTATCAATTTTGGGAAATTCTCACCTATGCTTTCTTTGAATAGTTTCTCTCTTTCATTCTTTTAAGTGTCTACTTTTGTAACTCATATTAAATACACATTCCTTTGCATTTTGTGTGATTTCTTAAACTTCAAAAAATACATATTTCCTATATTTATATTTGTTCTTTGTTGCATTTGGGGTAATTTCCTCAGATATCTCTCTTAGTTCACTAAGTCTTTCTTCACCTATATCCAATCTGTTTAACTCTTCTATTGAGTTTTTAAAATTTCAATGATTATATCTTCATATTTAGAAGTACTACCCAGTCATCTTTTCTTACCTGTTCTTGCTTTTCATAGTGTCTTGCTGTTTTAATATTTTTATTACTCTTTTCAAGTATTTAGTAGTTTTACCACATTTATTGCATAGTCTGTATATCAATAGTTCTTGTAGGTGGGGACCTGTTTAGTACACCTGTTGACTCTTTTCTGGCAGATTGTATTTTTATGGATCTTGTTGCTTTGGACTGTGAGTTCATCTTCAGTGGAGTTCTTTTTTATCTGTCAGAATCCTGTACTACAGCATTAAGGGCATGTGACTCTAGGCTAGATTTGTTTTTGCCTCTACCTACTGCCTCAGGGCTATCATCACTTTCAAACCACTTTTTGTATTACTTTTAGGGATTGAGATTTGTAGACCTGTTGATTACTGTATATTTATACCTCCATTATGTATGTGGATAGGTCAATGATTACAAATGTTCAAAGACGACCTTTTGTTTCCTACTCATGGTTCAAGCAGAGATAGATAAGTTTCTTTACCATTTCCTATGCTATTAGGTGGATATGACTTTCTTTCCTTGTTTGCTATTTTAGTGATGGGCCCAGGTTTATAAGGAATCTCATTCCTAAATATCCAGTCCCCATTGGCCTAAACTCTGGTTACTGATACCAGCATTCTTTTCCTACTTCCATACTCCTGGGATTGCAGGTACTAGCTCATGTACTTTTACTTTTATGGTCCCTGTGTATTTTCCTTTTCTTTTGTATTTTAGCTCTGCATTTAAAATTTTCTACATTATATTTTATCCCAAATTTCCTTTTTTAAAATGTTTATTTATTATTTATTTGAGGGGGTTGCTCAAAGGGAGAGGGAAGAGGAAGCAGACTCCCTGCTGAGTGCAGAACAAGACACAGGGCTTAATCTCAGGACCCTCAGATAATGACCTGAGCTGAAATAAAGTCAGATGCTTAACCAACTGAATATTCAGGCACCCAACCAAATTTCCAAGTAGGTTTTAGATGGAAAAATTTCAACCAGTCTGGACAACCATAATGGCAGAATTGGAGGTCTCAGTCATTTTACATTTCCCTGTCCTGTGCTAATGTAGTGACTTTGTTTGTTGTTATTATTGAGCTGCAGAATTTTCTATTGATCTCTGTTACATTTTTATAGTTGTTTTCTTTTTTTTTTTTGGTTTTAGATGAGAGTATTTATTTTTTTTCTTTAAGCTTTTTTATTTAAACATATAATGTAACCCCACCATCCTATAGTTGTTTTCATTAAGTGTGGTCCCTCCTTCTAGGTATTTAAAAAAATTAATTTATTTTTTATTTTTTTATAAACATATAATGTATTATTAGCCCCAGGGTTATAGGTCTGTGAATCGCCAGGTTTACACACTTCACAGCACTCACCATAGCACATACTCTCCCCCGTGTCCATAACCCTATCACCCTCTCCCAAACGCCCCTCCCCCCAGCAACCCTCAGTTTGTGAGATTAAGAGTCTCTTATGGTTTGTCTCCCTACCGATCCCATCTTGTTTCATTTATTCTTTTTCTACCCCCCAAACCCCCCACATTGCATCTGCACTTCTTCATATCAGGGAGAGCATATGATAATTATCTTTCTCCAATTGACTTATTTCCCTAAGCATAATACCCTCTAGTTCCATCCATGTCATCACAAATGGCAAGATTTCATTTCCTTTGATGGCTGCATAGTATTCCATTGTATATATATACCACATCTTCTTTATCCATTCATCTGTTGAAGGACATCTAGGTTCTTATTATAGTTTGGCTATTGTGGACATTGCTGCTATAAACATTTGGGTGCACATGCCCCTTCGGATAACTATTTTGTATCTTTAGGGTAAATACCCAGGAATGCAATTGCTGGGTCATAAGGTAACTCTATTTTCAAGTTTTGAGGAACCTCCATGCTGTTTTCCAGAGTGGTTGCACCAGCTTGCATTCCCACCACCAGTGTAGGAGAGTTCCCCTTTCCCCTCATCCTTGCCAGCATCTGTCATTTCCTGACTTGTTCATTTTAGCCATTCTGACTGGTGTGAGATGGTATCTCATTGTGGTTTTGATTTGTATTTCCCTGATGCCCAGTGATGTGGAGCACTTTTTCATGTGTCTGTTGGCCATCTGGATGTCTTCTTTGCAGAAATGTCTGTCCATGTCCTCTGCCCATTTCTTGATTGGATCATTTGTTCTTCGGGTGTTGAGTTTGATAAGCTCTTTATAGATTTTGGATACTAGCCCTTTATCTGATGTGTCGTTTGCAAATATCTTCTCCCATTCTGTCAGTTGTCTTTTGGTTTTGTTGCCTATTTCCTTTGCTGTGCAAAAGCTTTTGATCTTGATGAAATCCCCATAGTTCATTTTGCCCTTGCTTCCTTTGCCGTTTGCATTGTTCCTAGGAAGAAGTTGTGGCTGAGGTCGAAGAGGTTGTTGCCTGTGTTCTCCTCAAGGATTTTGATGGATTGCTTTCTCACATCGGGGTCCTTCATCCATTTTGAGTCTATTTTCATGTGTGGTGTAAGGAAATGGTCCAATTTCATTTTTCTGCATGTGGCTGTCTAATTTTCCCAACACCATTTGTTGAAGAGGCTGTCGTTTTTCCACTGGACATTCTTTCCTGCTTTGTCAAAGATCGGTTGACCATAGAGTTGAGGGTCTATTTCTGGGCTTTCTATTCTGTTCCATTGATCTATGTGTCTGTTTTTGTGCCAGTACCATACTGTCTTGATGATGACAGCTTTGTAATAGAGCTTGAAGTCTGGAATTGTGATGCCGCCAACTGTGGCTTTCTCTTTCAATATTCCTTTGGCTATTCGAGGTCTTTTCTGGTTCCATATAAATTTTAGGATTATTTGTTCCATTTATTTGAAAAAAAACGGATGGGATTTTGATAGGCATTGCATTAAATGTATAGATAGCTCTAGATAGCATAGACATTTTTACAATATTTGTTCTTCCAATCCATGAGCATGGAACATTTTTCCATTTCATTGTGTCTTCCTCAATTTCTTTCATGAATACTTTATAGTTTTCTGAGTATAGATTCTTTGCCTCTTTGGTTAGGTTTATTCCTAGGTATCTTATGGTTTTGGGTGCAATTATAAGTGGGATTGACTCCTTAATTTCTCTTTCTTCTGTCTTGTTGTTGATGTAAAGAAATGCAACTGATTTCTGTGCATTGATTTTATATCGACACTCTACTGAATTGCTGTACAAGTTCTAGCAGTGTTGGAGTGGAGCCTTTTGGGTTTTCCACATATAGTATCATATCATCTGTAAAGAGTGATAGTTTGACTTCTTCTTTGCCGATTTGGATGCCTTTAATTTCTTTTTGTTGTCTGATTGCTGAGGCTAGGACTTCTAGTACTATGTTGAATAGCAGTATTGAAAACGGACATCCCTGCCGTGTTCCTGACCTTAGCGGAAAAGGTTTCAGTTTTTCTCTATTGAGAATTATATTTGCGGTGGGTTTCTCATAGATGGCTTTGATAATTTTGAGGTCTGTGCCCTCTATCCCTACCCTTTGAAGAGTTTTGATCAGGAAGGGATGCTGTACTTTGTCAAATGCTTTTTCAGCATCTATTGAGAGTATCATATGGTTCTTGTTCTTTCTTTTGTTAATGTATTGTATCACATTGATTAATTTGAGGATGTTGAACCAACCTTGCAGCTCTGGAATAAATCCCACTTGGTCGTGCTGAATAATCCTTTTAATGTACTGTTGGATCCTATTGGCTAGTATTTTGGTGAGAATTTTTGCATCTGTGTTCATCAAGGATATTGGTGTGTATTTCTCTTTTTTGATGGGATCCTTGTCTGGTTTTGGGATCAAGCTGTTGCTGGCCTCATAAAATGAGTTTGGAAGTTTTCCTTCCATTTCTATTTTTTGGAACAGTTTCAGGAGAATAGGAATTAATTCTTCTTTAAATGTTTGGTAGAATTCCCCTGGGAAGCCGTCTGGCCCTGGGCTTTTCTTTGTTTGGAGATTTTTGATGACTTATTCAATCTCCTTACTGGTTATGTGTCTGTTCAGGTTTTCTATTTCTTCCTGGTTCAGTTTTGGCAGTTTATATGTCTCTAGGAAAGCATCCATTTCTTCCAGATTGTCGAATTTGTTGGCATATAGTTGTTCATAATATGTTCTTATGATTGTTTGTATTTCTTTGGTGTTGGATTTGATCTCTCCTCTTTCATTCATAATTTTATTTATTTGGGTCCTTTCTCTTTTCTTTTGGATAAGTCTGGCCAGGGGTTTATCAATCCTATTAATTATTTCAAAGAACCAGCTCCTAGTTTCGTTGATTTGTTCTATTATTTTTTTTTTGTTTCTATTTCATTGATTTCTGCTCTGATCTTTATTGTTTCTCTTCACCTGCTGGGTTTAGGCTTTCTTTGTTGTTCTTTCTCCAGCTCCTTTAGATGTAGGGTTAGGCTGTGTATTTGAGACCTTTCTTGTTTCTTGAGAAAGGCTTGTATCGCTATATATTTTCCTCTCAGGACTGCCTTTGCTGTGTCCCACAGATTTTGAACCGTTGTGTTTTCATTATCATTTGTTTCCATGAATTTTTTCAATTCTTCTTTAATTTCCTGGTTGACCCATTCCTTCCTTAGAAGTATGCTCTTTTGTCTCCATGTATTTGGGCTCTTTCCAACTTTCCTCTTGTGATTGATTTCTAGCTTCAGAGCATTGTGGTCTGAAAATATGCAGGGAATGATCCCAATCTTTTGATACTGGTTGAGACCTGATTTATGACCCAGAATGTGATCTATTCTGGAGAATGTTCCATGTGCACTAGAGAAGAATGTGTATTCTGTTGCTTTGGGATGGAATGTTCTGAATGTCCTTGTTGATCTTTTGCTTGGATGATTTGTCCATTTCAGTGAGGGGAGTGTTAAAGTCCCCTACTATTAATGTATTCTTGTCAATGTGTTTCTTTGATTTTGTTATTAATTGGTTTATATAGTTGGCTGCTCCCATGTTAGGGGCATAGATATTTAAAATTTTTAGATCTTCTTGTTGGACAGACCCTTTGAGTATGATGAAGTGTCCTTCTTCATCTCTTATTATAGTCTTTGGCTTAAAATCTAATTGATCTGATATAAGGATTGCCACCCCAGCTTTCTTCTGATGTCCATTAGTATGGTAAACATGGTAAATTGTTTTCTGCCCCCTCACTTTCAATCTGGAGGTGTCTTCGGGTCTAAAATGAGTTTGTTGCAGGCAGCATATGGATGGGTTTTGTTTTTTTATCCATTCTGATACCCTGTGTCTTTCGATTCGGGCTTTTAGCCCATTTACATTCAGGGTAACTATTGGAAGAGATTAATTTAGTGCCATTGTACTGCCTGTAAGGTGATTGTTACTGTATATTGTCTGTGTTCCTTTCTGGTCTACTACTTTTATGGTCTCTCTTTGTTTAGAGGACCCCTTTCAATATTTTCTGTAGAGCTGGTTTGATGTTTGAAAATTCTTTCACTTTTTGTTTGTCCTGGAAGCTTTTTATCTCTCCTTCTATTTTCAGTGATAGCCTAGCTGGATATAGTATTCTTGGCTGCATGTTTTTCTCGTTTAGTGCTCTGAATATATCATGCCAGTTCTTTCTGGCCTGCCAGGTCTCTGTGGATAAGTCCACTGCCAGTCTAATATATTTACCATTTTATGTTACAGACTTCTTGTCCAGGGCTGCTTTCAGGATTTTCTTTTTGTTTCTAAGACTTGTAAATGTTACTATTAGGTGATGGGGTGTGGACCTATTCTTATTTATTTTGAGGGGAATTATCGGCATCTCCTGGATTTTGATGCTTGTTCCCTTTGCCACATTAGGGAAATTCTCTACAATGATTCTCTCTATTATACCTTCTGCTCCCCTCTCTCTTTCTTCTTTTTCTGGAATCCCAATTATTCTAATGTTGTTTTATCTTATGGTGTCACTTATCTCTCGAATTCTTCCCTCGTGGTCCAGTAGTTGTTTGTCTCTCTTTTGCTTAGCTTCTTTATTCTCTGTCATTTGTTCTTCTATATCACTAATTCTTTCTTCAGCCTCATTTATCCTAGCAGTAAGAGCCTCCATTTTTGATTGCACCTCATTAATAGCTTTCTTGATTTCAACTTGGTTAGATTTTAGTTCTTTTAGTTTTCCAGAAAGGGCTTTTATTTCTCTGGACAGGGTTTCTCTAATATCTGCCATGCCTTTTCCAAGCCTGGCTAGAACCTTTAGAATCCTCATTCTGAACTCTAGATCTGACATATTACCAATGTCCGTATTGATTAGGTCCATAGCCTTCGGTACTACCTCTTGTTTTGTTTTGTTTTGTTTTTTGTGGTGAGTTTTTCCGCCTTGTCATTTTGTCCAGATAAGAATATGTGAAGGAGCAAATAAAATACTAAGAGTGGTAAGGAGCCCACGAAAATGTGCTTTAACCAAATCAGAAGTGACCCGAAATCATGGGGGAGAGAAAGGGGATAAAAAGAAGTCTGGGAAAAAAAATTAAAAAGAGAAAACAAATAAAGAAGAAATATAAAAAAGAAAAAAAATATATATAAGACTGGTGACTAGAACAGGATCACACCCTTAATTTTGGGATTACTTTGGTCTCTTTGAAGACACTACCTCCCAAAATTTTAAAGAATGAAAAACAGATATAAGGGTAAAACAATGAAGGGATGGAATATGCCTATAAAGATGAAAAATTTTTTTTTTACATTTCTAAAAAAGAAGTTGATAAAGTAAGTTGGTTGGGAGAATAAAGAAAAAGAAATTAGAGAGAATTTGCTCAGGCTGGAGACTAGAACAAGTCTGGAGCTAGATTTAGGTTATATTTTGAACTATTAGAAGAGGTTGTACCTCAAATTTTTTAGAAGAAAAAACCCTATGTGTATACAAAAAATAAAGTTAGTTACAATGAAGGATAAAATATGAGTATAAGAATGATGGTTCAAAAAAGATTATTATTATTATTATTTTTTAATGAAAGTTATTTTTTATTGTTAAGATAAACTAGTTAAAAACTGCTAAAACAGGAAAGGGTAAAAGTTAAAAAAATTAAGCAGAAGAAAAAAATAAAATTAAAAAAAATTAATTAACTTCAAGACTATAGAATCATAGTGAGAAAGCCATGAATTCAATGCTTTGCCTTCACCTCCTCTGGAATTCCTCTGTTCTCCTTGGTAAGTGAGCTTGGGCTTGGCTGGATTTCTTGTTGATCTTCTGGGGAAGGGGCCTGTTGTAGTGTTTCTCAAGTGTCTCTGCCCCAGGCGGAATTGCACCGCCCTTACCAGGGGCCAGGCTCAGTAATGTGCTCGGGTTCACTTTCGGGAGCTTTTGTTCCCCGAACACTTTCCATAGAGTTCTAGAGCACGGGAATGAAAATGGCGGCCTCCCAATCTCGGGATGGAGGAGCTGAGAGCTCCAGGCCCCACTCCTCAGTGTGCCTTCAGAGAAAAGTGTTCAGTCACTCCCGTCTCCCTGGCCTCCGGCCGTGCTCCGAGCTCACCCAGCCTGTGATCAAGCGTCTCTGTCTCTGGTACACAGCTCCACCTGGAGTCTCCAAACCCCGCAGACCCCTGAGCTCATTTAGGGGGTGTCTCCCTGGATCTTGTGGGGACACCACTCACAGAGCACCGGCCTGTGCCACAGATTACGGCTCAAGGTAACCCCGAGTTGAGAGCTCACTCAGCTCTGTCTCTATAGCCAGCTTCCCTGCTCCAATACCTGCAAGCTCTGAGACACTCACACACACACCCTATCTTTCTGTGACCCCACAGGATCTGGGGCCACGCTGACACAGATGGGCTTTGCCCTGTTTTAGCCTCTGGAGCAATGTCCCTCAGTGGAACAGACTTTCAAAAATCCTGATTTTGTGCTCCGTTGTTCCGCCGCTTGCCGGGACCCGGCCCCTCCCCCCCCACGGTCTATCTTCCCATTGCTTTGGATTCACTTCTCCGCCGGTCCTACTTTTCAGAAAGTGGTCAATTTTCTGTTTCTAGAATTGTTGCTCTTCTTCCCTTCTATCTCCTGTTGGATTTGTAGGTGTTCGCAATGGTTTGATAAGCTATCTAGCTGGTCTCCTACTACCTGATGTCGTTTCAGCCTGCTACTTCTCTGCCATCTTGACTCCTCCTCCCCCTCCTTCTAGCTTTAAAAAAAAAAAAAAATCCTGACTCAGTTTTCTAGTATGTTCCTTTACCTCCCAGACCAAATCATTTATATGTTTCAAGTACATATCTCTTGATTTACCATAAGTGTTTGGTAAAAATATTAAACTGGAACAATCCATGCACATAGTCCAGGATATGCCACTAAAGATCTCTGTGTCAGAGAACATTGATTACATCTCTCTGAAATTACTTACAGATATGTCCAGCTCTGCTATTCAATTCAGTTTACATTTCACCTTGGCTCACAAGGCTTATTCTTAGTGAACTTGCTCAGCTCAGTCCAATTTATTTCCATCAATATCTCTTAAGTACACCCTATGGGCCATTGTGTGTACTGTGTGCACTGAGACATAAAGAAGAGTAAACTACAGCTCCTTCCTTCATGATGCTCATACCTGGTAGAGGAAAACTTCAGGTAAACAAATAAGTCAGCCATATGGTAATCCCTTTCTGCATTTTGCTCAGGATTGGCTTCTTTCTCACTGATTGCTAGTTTATGGCACTCTCTTTGCTTTTTGCTGTACCATGGGCATATCAGTTGAGTTTATATGGTTAATTTGTGGGAAAAGTTCCACAAGACTATTTTCCATATCTCTTCTCCATATAATCTTTTGTGAATAAATTTATTTCAGTATTTTATATTCCTAAATTTTCAAAATATTTTTATATCAATAAAGGATTACTGAAACTATTGGGTACATGTTAGGTTACTTTCTTATTTTATTTGCTTTTTATTCCTATTCTAACTATTTATCCCCTTGGTTAAATTTTTTCTCAGATTTTCTTTTCTCCAAATTTCCTCTTTCCCAGAAAGATAGTGCAATAATACATGTCTGATATCAATTTTATGTTTTTTGGCCTGGTTTCTTACATTGACTTTTTTTATCCAGGGTATCCTACTTGGTCCAAGACTTCAGCTAATTTTTTATTGTTAGTTTTTGAAAATTTGTTAGACAAACTAGTGATGCAACAATATTTTCAGTGAAAGAGCTTAATTTAGTTAAGGGATTAGTTTTTATTGGAACTAGAAATTTTAGATTTGATCTTTACTCTTCTTTTCTCTGCTTAATATTCATTAAGCAGAAAGTCCTGTCAGTATTACCCTTTGAAATATTTCATATCTTTTCCTGGTGTCTTAGTCCCACATTTAGTGCCCCAGCTGAAACCTTTATCCTTTCTCACTGATAATTGGGTCACTTCCTAAATGTTTTCCATTTCTCCTGACTTTAAAGTCCTGTGTTTTTCACATTGCGGTTCCCAATCTCATAGGTTATAAAGTCAATTATCTTATTTATGATCAGAATTTTCTAATGATGTAAGATAGAAGAGAGAGATAATATTGCAGTCCATGTCTATAATCAGGTTGTTTTTCATTAAGCTTTTGTTTTAATTATATACACATGCCAACCATTAACTTATTAATAATAGGAGATAGATAATAATTGCTTGGGTTTTTGTCATTTGGAGGAGTGTTTCCCTAGCATTTGAACCTTTTTCCTATGTCTGGATAATTGTGAATCATCTGAGTCTTGATAGGAGGTAGGACCTGTTTTGTATTTCAGATAAAGAAAAAAATGCTTATGGCTTGCCTTTTCAGCATCCCTTGCAGCTAAAGTGCTGGCTTCTGACCAAGGCTCACTTACCAGATGTCTGCGATGTTGAATTGGGACTGATAGGGTCAGAGAAAGTGAATATGGAGGCTGATGGTAGTGGCAGTGACCATACACTGGTGTTTGGTTTTCTAAGCCACATGGGCTAACAGCCGTGGCTGTGGCATCCACTGGTAGCAGTAGGGCCTCATCAGATTGGTTTTGGGAATAGTTTGGGAATGTGTCTGGATGTGTAGCTTCCTTTTGCTCTTGCCTATTTTGTCAGTCTGGTACTCTAAATTTCCTGGAGATTTTATGAGCTGCTTCATTTCCATTTAGTCAGTTTCTTGTCTATTTGCTATGGACTGAATTGTGCACCGGTCCTTCATCTGTTGTAGCTTTAACCCCCAATGTGACTATATCTGGAGAGAGGGTCTTTAGGAAGTAAGTGAGGTTAAATGAGGTCATAAGAGTAGAACCCTAATCTGACAGGACTCTGGCCTTATTAGAAGAGGCTTTCTCTGCCATGTGAGGACACCTGGCAAAGGTGGAGAGACCTGCAAGCCAGAAAAAGGGATTTTACCTGAAACCAAACCCTGCCAGACCTTAATCTTGGACTTTCAACCTCTAGAACTTTGAGAAATTAATTTTTGTTGTTCAAGCCACCCAGTCTTTGGTATTTTCTTAATGGCAACTTGAGCTGACAAATACAGACTTGGGTATGAACTTGGGTACAGAGAAGTGGGTGACAAGCACAGACTTTCACAGGAAGAGGGAGGCAGAGCCCTATGGACTTCCCAGAGCATCACCATGGAACGGGGACTTTCTTACTGGCTGAGCTGGGGCCTGGGGTAGCCTTTTCCACTAATGGACCCTTTCTCAGGGTCTCCAGGAGAGTGGGCCATCTGCTTTTCACTCACTAGTCAAAAAGGCAGTTTTAAGGGTAGGGAAACAAACGACATGCAGTTTGCGATCCAGCAACATTTCCACAAGTGTGAGTGTGCTGGAGTCCAGGCATAAGGACCCAAGAGCCTGCTCAGCCAGCACCTGCCATCTCTGCCCTGACCTGGCCCCCCAGCTGTGCGCAGGCTCCAAGCTGTGTCTCAGCACATCTAGTCTATTCCTGAGAACTGGACTTCTTAGCATCTTGTTCGAGGCACAAAGCCCAAGTACTCCGCATGGCAGAGATAAGTCAGGCTACAGAAAAAACCCAGGTTTTTTTTTAATTACAGGGTTTGTTATTACAATTAACATTCTTAAAGTAGCTGTCTATGAGTGAACAGTAACATTTTCAAAAGAAAACAAACTGAGAATGGACCTGTGTGAGATGTGGAAAATATTTTAAAGCTAAGGAAATGATTCAGCACCTCAGCGACGTGGCACTTAGATGAATTATGCAGGTCAGTTTTTAACTTCTGTGGAGAACCTCTATGTCTTGGATAAATCCATATGTGTGTACTTTTCATAATGCTCACGGAAGAGTATTTAATATTAGAATTCAGAGAGAAAGGAGCCCCTTTGAATGATTTTAGCTGTTTCCTCTAAGAATCAGAATGGTGGAAGGGGGTGTAGCATGACTTGTGGAGCAGAGCTTTATTTCCACAATGGACACTTTGTCACGTAATTAAAAAAGTGACCTTTGAAACATTTAACTTGGTTTGTTTTGTTAGATTTTCTCATTTATTTTTTTTTCCCCTCAGGTCTGTTTTTGCAACTTCTCAAAACATCTAAGCGAATGCTTCAAGAGAATATATTTTCCCTTGATTTCATAAGTCAAATGTACAGGTGTTAAGTAAAAATAAATAAATTATTTTGAAAAGCAAATAATCACTTTGTGGACATTAACTAAAATAAGTATTTTATGGTATACTTGGTATACTCCCAAGTGCTAAATATTTAATCTTAGGAATAAATGTTTCAGTGTTTTTTTTAAATTTTAGGTATTTTCCCAGATGAATTTGGTTTCTAGTAGATTCCATTTTTCATTACTGAAAAGGGGCTTAAATAATGTGTATTTACAGAATTGCTTTACTACATTGAAATCAATATTAAGTATTTCCTAAAATTACAATGTAGGAGGGTTGGAATTGCATTTGTGTTTCTTATTTAAGAGATTTAAAGAACAATTAACTTAATTTGGAGGACCTGATGAACAAAGCAGAAACATTTAGGGTGAGTTATCAGGAGGTGCCCTGTAGCTCTGGGTATAGAAAGCTTATGTAGCCATGAAACTTGACCCAAAGTGAAATGGCTGTTCTGTGAGGTTATGAACTTCTCGTCACAGGACATATTCAAGAAAAGGCTGAATGACCCTCTGTCAGGGATCCTAGAGTTATACTGGGTCTCTGCATTCTGTGGGAAGGTGTTCAGTAGGAAGAGACTTCTGAAGGCTCTTTGCATTTTAGGGCAAGAGTTCTTCTAAGTAGTTCAGTTTGTCTTAGTCATGTGCTTTTGGTTGGATGGGTCAGTGTTTGAAGTCATCCTATGATCACTCTAATTTTGAAGACAGAACCTAAGGGAAATTTCTCTTGGTTATTTAAGATGCAGTTAAACACTTAACTTTTCTGATTTTCTGAGCTTAAAATAAATCACACAGGGGACAAAGGATTTATTCAAGTTTTGAAAGGCAATGCAAAAGGTCTCTCTGACTAGTTACCCTTACAACTCGAACTCCAGCTAGAGAAGAGGAAACTAAACATGTTTCAGCTATTTTTTTTCCTTTAGATTTCTTGTGCTTGTGATTGATCTTGCTCGTAGTCAGCTCATGTTTCTTCTGTACATAACTAATTCAGTGCCAAACATGTTTTATGTAAGGTCAACTGTCATGAATAACATGGTGCATTTGGGGACCAGAGGACCCAGATTTATTTAGAAATGCCAGGAAAGGACTATAATGACAGCTCCTTCCACATCCGACCATCTGCCAGTGAGATCCTAAGGGGGTTAAAAAGAAGCCTTATAGTTTTTAGTCTCAGAATCAAGGCTGCCATCAAGTGGGGAAATTAGAGGTAATTGTCATGCCATTGTCTAAGGCTGAATGAGATTCCCAGAGACTATGATTCCCAGGATCCCCAGCTTCCTCCCTCCTTTCTCAGCCTTCTTTCTCCCACCCCCAAAAGGCCAGCTGGACTCTCTGATCTGTTCCTCCTTGTCTCAACAGTCCTACGAAGTCCTTTCATTCTCTTTCTCCCTCCCCTGCTTTATTATGTTTTTGCTATCACCACGTGGAATTGCGTTATATATAGCTTTTATTTTACATTTTAAATTGGTATTAGTTCTGATCCTAATTATTTCGACTAGATTGTAAGCCCCCTGTGGGCAAGGGACCCGTCTGTCTTGGTCACTGCTGTATCTTCAGCTCATAGAGTTAGGACCTGGTATATATGGGTACTAAGGATAAATCTTCCCACATTTTTATCGCTGCATTTGTCTGCTGAAATTTCTAGCAGCATTCACTGAATTGACTTAGATTTCTCTTGTAAAATTGTGCTTCCTCATCTGATGTGATTTCCTTGCCTCCCCCCAATCTTCGCTTTTTTCCTGTCATTATAAAATGTTCTCCTCGGTCTGCATCTTTAAGAGAAGCCAACTCTCACAGCTTAAACAAGACAATAAAAGGCAACTACTTCCTCAGACTTGCCTCTGTCTTTTTACTTACTATTCCTTGTCATTACTTCCATTCCCAGCTCAGGTCTTGGAAGAGATGGTCTACTCTGCCATCTTGGCTGTGTTCCCTTCAGAACTCTCTGCAACTTGATTTGTGCTATATTTATATTTCATAAGTTCCTCTCATTCACACACTTCTTCCTACAACTTCTCATAGCCACATCTAAAACTGACTATACTATGCTCTTTTTGACCTTTTCTACATGTCCAATACCATGCAATTGGCCATGCTTCTACTCTGGTTTCAGTAGCACATGGGGCATATTTCTGAGAGAACCTTGAGGCTGGTTAGCTTTATTTCTTACTCTACAATGTACTGCCCACCTCCTTACTTCTTTGTTTCCATCTGTAATCGCCACTCAGGGAACAAATCCTTGTAGTCCCATTCTTACAGTTCTGGCTTTCCACAGCGCCCTTTGGCAATTTTGTTCCAAAATTTGTATTTCCTTAAATCTACACATATCCTAGAACACTGGTTTTTCCATTAGTGTTGGTATGACTGGTTGCTCTAATTTGATCTTCTGAGTGATACCAAGTTGAAGTTTAAGAAATTGCTTCAGATAGATTCTCAGCTCAAAGTCCTACATTTTGGTATTCATTTGATAAGTATTTCTGCCTTCTTCCTGCCATTTGCAGACATTGTCTTAGGTTCTGAGATCACCAGGGTTAACACAGCAGAGAAAATATCTGCTTTCTTGGAGCTTACTTTCAGTATGAGCATTTTATTTTCTAAGGGGAATTTTTAAAAAGGGCCTTCTTACGTTTAATTGTTTTTTTTTTAATTTTTATTTAAACATATAATGGGTTTTAAATTAATATTTAACCTATTAAAGCTGTGCATTCAGAAACCTACTGCAACCTACAAATCTTATGAGTCTATTTTGAAATCAAGTCATTATTATATAATAAGAGCAGGTTCTTTCATATTTTATTTTATTAACGTTTGGTTAATTCAAGTTCAAAAGTTGAAATTTCTCTAAACAATTAGTTCTGATCCCAGTTTAGGTAATTCAATTCCCTTAAGCATTTTAAACCTCTTTTACACATTTAATTTATCTGATTTCTCAAGTACTTCAACTGCCTGGTAGGGCAGACTTACAAACCTAACAAGCAAATCATTCTAAGAACATAAGCAACTTAAAAAATAATGATCAAACATATACATGTAGTAAATCAACCTCTGTTAAACATTTCCACACTGTTTCCAAAATTAAGTCAAATGTTCTTACACCTTCCAATTTAATATCACAAGTTTGAAATCAATTGCATGTGTCAAATTGAAATCATAATCTCAAAGTATTTCAAACTCTTTAAATAAACATAGCCCAGTGATGTGAAAATTACTTTTAAACATATTCCATAAAATGTATAAAGAGTGTGGGTTTGATTTACTTTGTTATCTCTATTCTTATTGATTTAATCTTTCCTGGGGTGGCAAAGTCACCAATACAATTAAGGTAAGGAGTTATACTATCTTTGGATGACTGAGGTTACTAGGTTGAACAATCAAAATATTCCTATGGTGAGTGGTTGCTCAGAGATTGGCCTGATTTCTGTTTTTCAAAGATGGCTCCTTGTCTGGGTAGTGAAGGATTGATGGTAATGGTGGTAGTAGGCAGAGAGTGGGGTATTTGGCTCTCCTAAGATACTCTTATTAGTTTCCACATCTCTGCTGCCTCTTGTACCCTTCTCTTTTATTCTTTCCCCTACCATGTGCCTCTCTAACTCCTTTTCTTTTTTTTTAAAGATTTTATTTATTTATTTATTTGACAGAGAGATCATGAGTAGTCAGAGAAGCAGGCAGAGAGAGGGGGGGAAGCAGGCTTCCTGCTAAGCAGAGAGGGGCTTGATCCCAGGATCCCAAGATCATGACCTGAGCTGAAGGCAGAGGTTTAACCCATTGAGCCAACCAGGTACCACTCTAACTCCTTTTCTGATCCTTTGATTTTCATTTGCTTCTAGTTCTACTATTGGAGGTGGGGTAAGATGCTTTAGATTCTAGGAGTGGAGGAAAATCAGTCCCTGACAAGAAAATGGGTTGGGGATTAGACTTGGTAGAGGAAAAATAAAATAAGAAAGAGAACATTCTTGACACAGGCACGTAGACAAAAATCTAAAGGTATACACAGCATATGTTAACCTGTATTATCTTTGTAGGACAAAGTTATGAAGGACTTTGAATTTTTACTCTATTCTGTATTCTTGACACAGTTCTTGACTTTGAATTTATACTGTATTCTGTGTTCTTGACAAGAAACATATATTGTCCCTATAATCAGAGAAATTAAAAAAAATAAAAAATAAGTAAAAAGAGATGCAGGGATTAGTGTGGCAATAGAATCACAAAGGCCTTTGAAAGATGGTGGAGGTGAATCTGGATGGAAAATTGAGCCTACCCATGTAAAACAACATTGTTGTTATTTAATCTTCTATCAATATATAATTGTAGAGTAAGAACAGCCTTTGCAATAGTAGATTTTGATGTGTCTTATTAGACAGATTGTGAACAAAAGTCACTGTGCATAGGTTCCTGTATTTATCAGCCTTTTGGAAGAGTTATTGTTTCCACAGTTTAATAATTGCAGTAAAGGTAAGACCAATTTGGATCTTGCAGCTCTCACTGAGAGGGCAACAGTACAAGAAACAAATATGTGAGCACCAGCTTTTTGTATGAAGCATTACAAGGTGCTTTCATGGGCTTTACAGGGAATGAAAAGGAAATTATCACTTGCCTTAGAAAACGTGATGTAGTTATAGAATCATGCATAATGTCCTTGCTGACCGGAATAACTGTATTTTAACTTTTTACTTATTTGGAAAGATAGTGGAAGCTTATGAATCATATTAGTTTACTTAGACAATATTATTATCTCATGCTAATTGTTAGTGTTTTGAAGTTGCTGTAAAGTTCTTTTACAAGGGCACAGTACCGTGTATGTTTAGACTGATGACCGTCATGTCATTGAATAGAAAAAACTGAATATTGGGGCTCCTAGCTCAACAAAATTTGACTCTTTAAAGGCTGTTTTAGAATTTTATGTATTTTATTAGACTCTACATGGAACAGTGCTATGGAAGAAGGGAACTCTACATGGAACTCTACATGGAACGGTGCTCAGGAAGAAATCATCAGTGTTTGTTGGAATGAATGCATGAAGAAATGGATAAGGGGATAGATAATAGGCCTTCCACAAATTTTTGACTGGCAGTTTTGATGACTATGAACATGAACTTATGGGTAGATATTCTACCTACCCATAGGTTGGCCAATTTAGCTATTTTTCAGCATGGCCAAATTTAAGCCATTTCTTTGAAGCTAAGTCATACAACGTACAACTTTATTGACTGATCATTGCATAGTTGAGCTGATCAACAACCATGAATGTGGTGAAAAAGCCAGTCTGATTGCTGACTGACCAGTGCAGTGGTAATATATAGAACAGGTCTTTTTCTGTGATTAGCTGCTTTGCTGGCCTTAGACTTGTGGCCACATTTAAAGAAAGAAACCAAGATTAATGAGATGATATTCCAAATACTGAAACAAAATTGGACATATATTTTCTATATGTAGCACTTTTCTTGGCCCAGATACTCTTAAGTAACTGTTGGGAAATTGCTATAAAATATAGATAATTGGTCCTATTGTATGAGCCTTTATGGTATAATGTAACCTCCAGGTTAAGGGACCACATGTTAAAGTCACATTGGGGCCGGTTTTCCGGTTTAAATTTCAGCACAAAGGATTTACTGGAGATACTGGGAAGATTTCCTGACAGAGCTATTTAATACTAGAATGAGTTATTAGGAGCAATTGTGGATTATCTTGGCAGGCTCTAAACCTAGTTCCGTTCCTTCTCTGTCCAGGATAGGTTATGTAGGCCTACCTGAGAACAGAAGGACAAATCAGATAGGTCCTTCTAGCTCCAAGGTTTAGTGGTTTGTTATAACCCAAAAAGAAGCCCGTGGTACTTAAATGCTTTAGTAGTTCTTTTTCATGTATTTTCATGTATGAGAGCCACACACCATGTTGAATTTTTACACTCTAGCTTGGCCGACCGCCTCTGCATGAAGACCTTCATTGTTGAGTTTTATTTTCATTTACTCTAAACTTTTCCCCTTGGGTGGAAATATGTGTGCTTGGCCTCAGCTTATGGGGGAATTTATTTAATGTATAACTCCAAACTTAATATACTGAGTCAAGCAGTAGTAGAACAAAATAAGTTTTTTTTTTTTCTCATTTGTGAAACAAATGATGCCTTCAAGAGAAGTAGGTGGTTAAATCCAAGCCAACAGAATTCTTTCTAAGATTTTTGCTTTAAAAGAGTTTAGGGAGAAAATAAAATAGCAAATAGAATAAAAAAGATGTCATAAGACTCTCAGGTATAATTTTTTTTGCTCTTTGAACTATTACAGAATTTTTAAGATACCTTGTCAAATCATGTCTTCTCTTACTTGGGAATAGGTGCTTTCTATATTTTTGTTTTAATTTTCTAAACTAAGAATATACTAAAAATGCATAGCAACTTTTTAAGGCACTGTGGAGATGTTTTAATGCAGTGTGAATATTCAACTTTAAACCTCCTGAATATTTTAATAAAATAGGCTCAGTTCCAACTCCTCTGCATGTATCCACTATGTATGTGGAAAATAGATCATATTAGTGTGTAATTCTTTGAAAATAAAAGAAGACATCCTAGGCAGTGTGAGAGTTTGGACTGTTCATATATGTGTCCTTTTTGTGTTCCAGCTCAATGCTTAACCTTTTAGTATCTAAACTTAACACATGTAGAATAAGGATGGTGGGTGAGTTAAAGTTGTTATGAGGGCTATAACTTCTCAGGTTCCTGTATGTTTAAACTTGAAACCTTAATGTTGTATTAATGGAATTTTGTGTTTTATATGTGCATGCACAGATCTGTTAGACAGATGGTAAAAATGCCAAAACAGGATGAATACAACTAAGAAAACAAATAGTTTTCTGACAAAGCTGGAATAGCTGATTGACCTTTAATATCTAAGAAGAATGTTCATATGTGCCAAAGAGCATCCTCCAGTCTTATTTGAGTACAGGTTATCTTAACTTTACAGACTAGTGAAGGACTGTGGGCAAAGCAAATATTTGTATATTTTATCACTTATTACCATCAAATTCCTTTATTATTTTAGAAATGAAAATTTCAAAATATATTGGCTAAAGGCAAAATAACCTTAGCAACTTTAAATTTAGAGAGAATTTGTCTGTGGCATTGCACAACTCTTAAGAGTTTGCCAGAAAAACAATTATGTGATTGTGTCTATGGTATTTGTTAAGATAGAAGACAAGATTAATTCCACTTTCTCCTTGGAGATTTAGTTGTTTGGTCATGAGACGATGCTACTAATTTAAATAGTGAGTATCTATCTATCTATCTGTCTGTCTTTCTCTCCAAGCTCCTCAAGAGTAGAGGCAGTGATTGACTTATTAAACTCTCCCTCCCTTCATCCTCTCTCCAGTCTTTTCTTTCATTCCATTCCACTGAATACCTAAGTTTCTAGTTATCCTGTCCTAGGCTTAGGAGACAGTGACTTGATTAAGATAGGATTTTTGGCCATAAGGAAAACACAGTCTTATGGATCAAACAGACAAGAACATCAGTCATGTATTGATTCAGTGAGAAATATAATGAGTGGAAAAGGGACACAGAAGAAGACCCTCCATTCTTTTCTTGGGATAGCACTGGGAAGGTGGAAGTGACAGTGGAGAAGCAGTCAGGAAGAACTATAAAGAGAAGATAGTGATGGAATTACATCTGAGACTTGGAGCTGAAGGTGTTATATAAGCAAACACATGTGAGGAAAGAAGAAATCTGGTTGGGGCAAAGGGTTGGAGAGTGAAGTTTATGGGTGGTGGGTTGACTTGACCTTCCTTCCACACAGAACAACTTAAATTCAAGTATGGTTGAATATGTGGGAAATCTTTTGGGAACTGTAGACAGCCCCCATGGCTAGAGAAAGGGAGAAATAATGGGAAATAACACATGAGAAATATTTCAGGTGATGGCAAGCCTCCTTTGGCCTACAGAGAAAACTGAATCTTATCCTAAAAAATTCAAATCAGAGCGGTGGCCTGGTTATATAGGTTATAGAAAATCATCCTGGTGGCAATGTAGAGAAAGGATTAACTGGGGGGACACAAGGCTATTGAGGATGGTGTTACTGTAACACAGGGTTCTCAGAGGCAGAGGCTGTCTAAAGTCTAGGTAGATAGCACAAATAAGTGAATAGACCAAGTTCAGAAACTGGAGAACTTGGACTTAGGGCCTAAGTAAATAAAAGGAGCAGTCACACTACTTGGCTGCAGGCATTTGTTGCCATTTGGGAAAGCAAAGACACCCCACCACACACATACACACACCCTGTTGCACATTCATTATTTACTTTTGGCTTTCAGATGGGTGTCAAGCGTTTTTAAAAACATGAACAGGTCAACACTATACTGACCAAACAAAATAAATCTTTGGGCCAGATACAGCCTAAGCCAATGTATCAGTGAAGTGTGTTCTTTTGAACATTGATCTTTGAAAAATGAGTTCTGTGGTCAAATAAATTAGAAGCAATTGGAACTTGACAAAACTGATTTTAAAATTCACAAGGAAAAGAAAATGTGCAAGAATAGCCAAGATAATTTTGTAGAAGAACAAGGATGAGGACATGCCCTACCAGATACTAAACCATATTATAAATCTATGATCATGAAAATAGTATGGTTATCAGTACAGAAATGGATGAATCAATTAATAAGATAGAACAGATATTTCAGAAGCAGTCTCATGTGTATCTGACAACTTAGTTTATGGTAAGAGTAGCGTTTTAAATGAGTTGAGGAACGTTGGGTCATTTAATAACTGGTGCTGGGGAAACTAGCTATCAACTCAGCAAAAACAAAGTTAAGTGCTAAAATTCATGCCTTTAACGAAAAAATAAACATAAGATAAATTAAATAAATAATTAAAACATAAAGCAATAAATAGAGGGAAAAGGAGGAAACATGTTTATGATGTTGGAAAACAGAAGGCCCTCCTTATGACATGCAGAAAACAAGGGTGTTTAGCTGGCTCAGCTGGTAGAACATGCAACTCTTGATCTTTTTTTTTTTTAATTTAAGCTTTATTTAAACATATAATGTAACCCCACCACCCTCTCCCAACCCCTCTCTCCCCCACCCCCCTCAGTTTGTTTTATGACATTAAGAGTCTCTTTTGGTTTGTCTCCCTCCCGATCCCATCTTGTTTCATTTTTACTTTTCCTACCTATTTACCCTAAAGATACAAACGTAGTGATCCAAAGGGGCACATGTACCCGAATGTTTATAGCAGCAATGTCCACAATAGCAACTCTTGATCTTGAGTTTGGGTTCATGAGTTAAAGCCTCAAGCTAGGCATGCAGCCTACTTAAAAAAAAAGAAAATAAGAGCACCTGGGTGGCTCCATGCTCAGCTTAAGTTTCTCTCTCTTCCTCTGCCAGTCCTCTCCCTCTCCTACTCTCCCGCTCACACATGTACTATCTCTCAAAAAAAAAAAAAAAAAAGCCAAAGCCAAATTCATTTGACATAATTAAAAAAACAAAATTGGACAACATAAGCTATCGTAAATAATATTAAAAGGTAAGCTACTATCTAGAAGAAGATAAAAAATATATATAAGGCTTAATATCCATAACATGGAAATAACCCCTCCCAATTAAGAAAGAGGCAAATAATTTATTACAAAATTAATCAAATGACATGAGAAGGCAGTTCCCTAAAGAGGAAATATAATTAGTCAATAAGCATGTGAAAATATGCTTACTGTGAATATGAAAATATGCTTAATCACTTGCCATCAGATAAATGGAAATTAGAGATATGAAAGGCCTCCTCCCCTCACTAAGTCAGCAAAATAAAAATTTGGTAGCATTGAGGATGAGAATCTAGGAAAATAGGAACTCTTTCATTATAGATGTATATAAACATTGCTGTGGTCACTTTAGAGGGCATCATTGTGAGTATTTATCAAAACTCCCAAGGATACCTGCTCTGTGATCCAGAAATTTTGCTCTGGAGCATCTACTGAAGAGAAGTGGTAAGGGCTGTTACCACTGCTTCCAGCACTACTTGCAGTGGGAAGAAATTGGAAACAATCCAACTGTTCATCTGTAGAGGACTGGTTAAGTAAGTTACATACATACATGGTGCCATGCTATACTAACTGAGGTTAAAAAATGATGAGGTAGTGGCGCCTGGGTGGCTCAGTAGGTTAAAGCCTCTGCCTTCAGCTCGGGTCATGGTCTCAGGGTCCTGGGATCGAGCCCCGCATCAGGCTCTCTGCTCAGCGGGGAGCCTGCTTCCCCCTCTCTCTCTGCCTGCTTCTTTGCCTACTTGTGATCTCTGTCTGTCAAATAAATAAATAAAATCTTTAAAAAAAAATGATGAGGTAGATCTGCTGATGTGAAAAGACCTAGTGAATGAACAAAAAAAATTGCCCCAAACTGTATATAGTATGAAACCAGTTATTTAAAAAGGGAAAAAGACATAAAACAATGCTATTTGTTAAAGAAAAAAAAAAGTCTAGAAGTGTGCTTGCAAAAGGGATAACAGTGATTAATGAAGGTGAATGTTTGAGGATGGAGAAGAGAATTCAAGTTCTCTGGGAGACTTCTCTGGGACTCTCGAGTGGGACTCAACTTTATGGTAATTTTTAAAAGTTTAGGGGTGCCTGGGTGGTTCAGTCATTAAACGTCTACCTTCAGCTCAGGTCATGATCCTGGGGTCCTGGGATCGAGCCTCACATTGGGCTCCCTGCTCAGAAAGACTTCTTCTCAGGTATCTTATGGTTCAAGGTGCTATGGTAAATGGAATCAGTTCTCTAAATGGTAAATGGAATCAGTTCTCTAATTTCCCTTTCTGTATTTTCATTGTTAGTGAATAAGAAAGCAACTGATTTCTATACATTGATTTTGCATCCTGAATTGCTGTATGAGTTCTAGTAGTTTGGGGGTGGAGTCTTTTGGGTTTTCCATATAAAGTATCATGTCATCTGCGAAGAGAGAGTTTGGCTTTTTCACTGCCAATTTGAATACCTTTTATTTCTTTTTGTTGTCTGATTGCAGTTGCTAGGACTTCTAACAATATGTTGAACAAGAGTGGTGAGAGTGGGCATCCTTGTTGTGTTCCTGATCTCAAAGGGAAAGCTGTCAATTTTTCCCCATTGAGGGTGATATTCACTGTGGGTTTTTCATAGATAGATTTTATGAAGTTGGTGCGGTGCATAAACAATGAATTCTGGAACACTGAAAATAAATTAAAAAAATAAATAAAAATTAAAAAAATTTTTTTGAATTTTCTCCCACTCCCCCTGCTTATGTTCCCTCTCTGTCAAATAAATAAATAAAATCTTAAAAAAATAAATTAAAAAATAAAAAATTTAAGACATGTATATGCATGCATTTATGAACTACTTGTATAATCAAAAATAAATGAAAATATTTTCCACAATGAGAGAAACTTGTGTCTGTCTATTTTCTAAAGAGGAAGCAAACAACAGAAAGGAAGGAGTCAAAAGTACAGAGGACAAGTTAATTGATGAAGAAAGGTCCCTAGAGAGGTGGGAGAAAGAACAATCTAGAACTTAGTTGGAAAAGATTCACTTTGGAGAGAAGGACCAATCTCTAGGACCGGAGAGGAGGAAGTGATGGGACTAATGGAGATAAATATATATATATACACACACACATATATATACATACATGCATACATACATATGCGGGTGGAGGTAGCACGTAGAGAGAGGAGCTGGGGAGTTCCTTGTAGGGTGACCTCTGTTTTCTCTTTGAAGTAACAGCTTGTCCGCCACAACCCTCATGCTGTGTTATCCTCGCTGTGAATATCAGTAAACGTGACTGCCTGGCTTTTCCACCTGCTCACCTCAAGCACATTTAATGTTATTAGTATCCCATTGCTGTTGCACTCTGTCCTCTTGCCATCTTTGTGAAGAATAGCTCGTTACTGCCGGTGCATATGCTCCCACAAGTTGTGCAATGCTACCTTGAATACAAGGTCTTAATAATGGGCTGTATGGATGAACCAATTTCTGTTGTCTGAAAGAACCCGGGTAATTGCTTTCAAATGTCTTGCTTTCATTCCTAGTGTATCCCATTTTGTACCCAAGAGTTTTCCTATTTCCTGTGCATTCAGAGGACCATGTTCTCAGCTTTCTCCCCAGAGAAACCTATGAAACCTCCCCACACCAACATCCTCTGGAATTTCTTTTTCTTGCTTGCTTTCTTTTTTTTTCTTTTTCTTTTTTTTTCAGCCTCACAAAGCCCTCTCTTGTTCTTTAACGGTCAGCTAACTGTGAAGTTGGGGAGAAGTGGTTCTGCCCTTCCCTCTCTTTTAGATTTTAAGAGCCTTCCAACAGCCTGACCTTACCTTTTATGTAAAATATATTTAGCCACTCTGCATTTTCAATTCCTTTGTGACCCTCGGGTTCCAGATAGGGAATTGAAAAGAGTTTTTAGATCAGGCATCAAAGGACATAAGGCAAATAAATATCTGAGTCCTTTCTTCTGCTCTGAAATTTCTGACTTTCCTAGAGGCTGTCCCCCCAAGTCTCTGGTACTTTCTCCCTTTGATAGCTCCCTCCAAAAGGAAAAATCCTAAACAGATTAGCCATTCTGTTCTATCTTCTATGTTGTTAATCCTATTACTAAAAGGCACGTCTTTTGCTTCTTTCTCAATAGGTGATACAGATTTTTTATTGTTAATTTTCTGTCCTTACCTTTAACCATCCTACTTAGTGGTAAGCATTATGAAGTGTTTGCAGGATTTTGCTGTATAATTAATACAAATCAAGGTACTTTCGATGAAAGGATTGTAAATATGTAGTACATTCATACCTATAAGATGCTTACTACATGCAGTGTGAGCAAAAAAGGTGTGGCTTTAAGATGAGAACAAATGAAAACTGTTGGAATGGGTATTTTAACTGTATATAACAATATTATTAGCTCTCACATTTTTTTTAAATGAAGTCAGTAATCTTTATCTCTAAGACTTTTATGTTATTTTTTCCTGAACTTCTGAAGAAAGCAACTTTGAGATGAGTATTTCACTGGATATGATTCCAATGAACACACTGGATTATTAAGTTCTCTTTAAAAAAGGTGGCCAGATTCATTGGATAACTTAAATAGGTAGTAGAAAGACTATTATATTTGGAATCAGACCTTGATTTCAGTCTTATCACTTACTGTGACCTTGATGTACTTAACTTCTCTCAGATTCCTTTTTTTTTCCCATCTTAAAGTGGGGATAAAAGACATGTCTCAGGAGAAATTCCCTAGAGAATGAAGGAGGAGGAATATGTTTGAGAGGAAAAATGATGAGTTCAGTTTTGTTCGAACTGAGTTTGAAGTGCTACAGAAACATTTAGATATGTAAATTTTGATTGACTGCTTTAAGGCTTGAGAGTTTTTAGTTTATTGAGACCATATTATTCAAAGTGTTTGATAAGATGGTATTTCAACTATACGATTCATAA
The DNA here is from genome assembly GCA_003697995.1 of Taxidea taxus jeffersonii. NCBI lineage: Eukaryota > Metazoa > Chordata > Mammalia > Carnivora > Mustelidae > Taxidea > Taxidea taxus. The sequence continues at coordinate 138,959 of ML108633.1, forward strand.
ACTAATAGTAGGACATGTTTCTCATAAAAGTTTTTGAACTGTTCCCTCCTGTTCTCCTCATGTCTTGTCTCACCCTGTGCTCCAAGAAGGCCCCGGGTATGAGGTCTTCCCAGCCTCCTGCTTCTCTCCTTCCTCCCTCATCACCACTAGTCACCTCTGGCCACCTCTCCCCTGTACAAACCCTTCAGTGGCTCTCCATGGCTTGTAGGATGCACTTGACATTACTCAGCTGTACAGTCAGCTGAATAGTGATCTGGCCCACACATTCTACATCATTTTCTGTTCCTTTTCTTCATTCCCTTCACTTATGAGTGGTCCCAATCAAGGCACATCTTTCTGCTTTAGACTGGCAGCTCTTAAATTTCATTAGACAAGGGACGCCTGGGTGGCTCAGTTGGTTAAGCGGCTGCCTTCGGCTCGGGTCATGATCCCAGCGTCCTGGGATCGAGTCCCGCATCGGGCTCCTTGCTCGGCAGGGAGCCTGCTTCTGCCTCTGCCTGCCTCTCTGTCTGCCTGTGCTCTCTCTCTCTCTCTCTAATAAATACATAAAATCTTAAAATTATAAAAAAAAATTTCATTAGACAATTGTTGGCATGATATAACTAAAACCACAGAGAAGAGTGATTAGCAACTTCATGAGATGTATCCTTACTTATCTTTCTGTCCCAAATCTTGGTTATTGTCTATTGAAATCAAAATGTGTTTGGATTTGCCCAAGCATTGGAAACTGTCTTCTATTTCACACAAAATTGAAATCAAGTTAGGTGGTCTTATTTAGCAAATAGTCTTAAGACTCCAAGTACAGAAAAAAAGGCTTGTAACTCAAATACAAACTCTACTATAGCTCCATATGGTCCAGTCTGTGTATAGTGTCACTTTGGAAGAAACATAAAGTCAGATCTATTCAGGCTCTCGAGGAAATGTGCAGGGTAAGGAAGTATATTTGCAAGCACTGCAATCATGTTCAGTGTCCCTTCCCCATTGCTGTTTCTGTCAATAGCTCCCACACCCAGGGCCACTCCCTGCTGCCCTCCCCACCACCCTGTGCTTCTCTGTTTCCCACTTGCCACTTCTTTTTTTTTTTTTTTTACATCTAACGAGGTTTTATTGGATGAAGATGCAAGTTTTCATCTGTTTCTTTTTCTTATTCTGGTTTATTTATTTATTTATTTATTTTTAATTTAAGCTTTTTTATTTAAACATATAATGTAACCCCACCACCCTCTCCCAACCCCTCTCCCCCCTACACCCCTCAGTTTGTTTTATGACATTAAGAGTCTCTTTTGGTTTGTCTCCCTCCTGATCCCATCTTGTTTCATTTTTTCTTTTCCTACCACCTTAACCCCCACCCCTGTTGCATCTCTATTTCCTCATATCAGGGAGATCATGTGATAGTTGTCTTTCTCCAGTTGACTTATTTCGCTAAGCATAATACGCTCTAGTTCCATCCATGTCGTTGCAAATGGTAAGAGTTCATTTCTTTTGATGGCTGCATAATATTCCATTGTATATATATACCACATCTTCTTTATCCATTCATCTGTTATGGACATCTAGGTTCTTTCCATAACTTGCACTTGCCACTTCTTGCAGAACTGTTCTGAGCTGCGCTTCCCCATGAGGTAGGCCCCTTTGTCCCTTCTTTCCTATGCCCATCTTCCCTCCTTCTTGGGTTCCTGCATTTCTGTTGCTCCCTGCTCAGCTGGAGAACCCCAAAGCTCCATTAGGCCTTGTGAAGAAAAATGGAATCCCCAGGAAATCCTCACAGAGGACTTTCTATAAATTCTTCATCTCTCTACAGACATGTTTATAAATAAGCCATTTGGTTTTGTTTTGGTTTGGTTAAAGATTAATGTGTAAATTAAAATATTATATAGGCATAATGTATGCACATGTTCATATATTTAAAGATATTTATCTTGTTAATTATTTTTTACCTTGCATTGTTTGTTTGTTTTTCCTATAAATCACATAGAACATAGTACCAGTCTTCTCATGCAATATAGTCAGTGCTTTAAAAATGTGGTTGATCAATTTACTGACAGAAAACTTAGTGTTACAATTTTAGGAAAAAGTGTTTTCTATTTTCTTTTGTATCCCTGGAAAAGAAACACAAAGTAATAATTCAGACTTTATGCAAGATTCTGCCCAAATAAATTTCTATAGACAATGGGTTTTTCCACATTACCTTATAAAACTTCTGTTGGTTCATTTGAGTTGCCTCCTTAGATGGTCATCTGAGAATGATTATGTGTTTAATGAATCTAAGTGTTTATTCTCAAGGGTCATGGAAAAAAAATCTGTCAGAAATGCTGCTGTAAATGCATTTTTCATAATGTAAATAAGATAAAAACACAGCCTTTGCTTTCTAATACAGTGTACTGGGCTTCCAACTGAAACATTTCAGAACTGGATTGTGTTCAGAAGGGGTCATTTTCTTCTATTAAAGTTCCATGCATCTCTGTTATGTTTCCAGCTTTGAGCTGCTTATTATTAATACTAAAGAAAATGGTTTCTTCAGGAACTTTGGAAATAATAAACAGCCTCATTTAGAGAGCACTTTGGCCTGGATTTGGTCCATGAACTTATGGATATGGAGCTGTTTAGTGTGCTTAAGATCTCGAAGATCCTTTCAAGGGAGACTGTTTGGATTATGTACCCCGTGATGTGTTTGCCTCTTGCACAGTTTGTTTTGAAATAGTGGGGACAAGACTGCGAACAAATCCCCGAGAATCACAGAGCTGGAAAGAACCTCAGAAAGTCCTCTTTCTCAGCCCCCGTATCCGGAGAGGAGAATTTGTGAGTCATTCAAGACAGGCAGTGATTGATCCTGTGTTTGTGACACATCCAGGAGTGGAAGTCCTGATTGTCCCAAAGTGACTGAGAAAAATGGGCCCCAAATTCTGCTCTTCCTATCCCATGTTAAAAGTTACAAAATGCCAGCAATGATGGGAGAGACAGCCTGTCTGTTTCTTAGGTGCTTGGCTGGGAGGGGACTGCCTAGGACATTTCAAAATCTGGAAGATCTATATTCATATCATTCTTTTTTTTTTTTTACTTTATTTAAGCTTTATTTAAACATATGATGTAACCCCACCACCCTCACCCAACCCCTCTTCCACCCACCCCCCTCAGTTTGTTTTATGACATTAAGAGTCTCTTTTGGTTTTTCTCCCTCCCGATCCCATCTTCTTTCATTTTTACTTTTCCTTCCACCTTAACTCCCACCCCCGTTGCATCTCCACTTCCTCATATCAGGGAGATCATGTGATAGTTGTCTTTCTCCAGTTGACTTATTTCGCTAAGCATAATA